>JAZEWU010000025.1:7855770-7867918 GCA_036362915.1 Geotria australis | reverse complement strand
TGCGACACCGAACGGATATGTGCACACATTACAAATTGGAGTCGGTGTGTGGAGTAGGTGCTGCGACGAGCTGCGTAGAGTGCGGGATTGTGTCGAGGTGAGTGGCCGGAGTAACGATGCGAGGTATCGAGGGTGACCTGTGTTGGTAGCGCGGTGGCATATTACCGCACCGATACCCTGGCTCCAATACCTGGGTGCCGCCACCCGGGCGCGGGAAACAAGGGGGACGGGGAGACGGGGAGACGGGGAGACGTGGACACGGGGGGACGGGGCGCGTCTCACTTCTTGAGCAGGATTTCGGAGGCCCCCTTGCTGTAGAGGCGGAACCCTCCGTCGGCGCTGCGCAGCACGGTGCTCATGGACTTGCGCACCGAGTTGAAGGTGTAGACCTTGTGCAGGCGCTCCTCCGGCAGCTCGTCGCGCACCGCCTGGTAGTCGCGCCGCAGCTCAGCGAGCATCCCCAGCAGCGAGCACTCCGTCTTGTTGCCGATCTGCCGCGGGAGGCCGCCCTCCTTCTCTGGCGGCTGGGGACACGGGCGGGCGGGCGGGCGGCGAGCGCGTGAATGCCGCGGCACAGGGCCTCTCTCCGCTTCATAGCGATAATGACAATGATTTAACATTTATAACGCTGCGTGGCACATGTTCATTCAATGTCGAAGTTATTCGTTCGAAGAGAGAACGACTCGGAGGTGCGTGGAAAGCGCAGAGAGGCGCTTCTCTTGAGCATGGCTTCAGGATGATTAGTAATTAAGACCCGTTCCTTGCTTACCTGGGCACGGTGGCGTAGCGGTGAGTAGCCCTGCCGCCTCACAGCAAGAAGGACCCGGGTTCGCATCCCGACTCGGGGGCCTTTCTGTGTGGAGTTTGCATGTTCTCCCCGTGTCCGTGTGCGTTTTCGCCGGGGACTCCGGTTTCCTCCCAAAGACATGCTGCTGCATAGGTTAATTGGCCTGGTGACGAAATTGCCCCCGGTGCCCTGTGATGGACTTGTGTCCGATTCTGCGTATAGCCCTGCCTTACGCGCTGTGTCTACCGGGATAGGCTCCAGCTCTCGCGACCCTGTACAGGATTAAGCGGTTTCTGACAACGGATGGATGAATGGACCTGGGTTCGGCACGCCGACGCTGCCCGTGCGAAGGAGCGTCTCGTCTCCGGGAATGGCAGCGGCCTCCCGTCCTCTCGACTGACATCAGCGGTCAGCGGGATCACCGGCCCTCGTCCGCTTTCAACCGTATCGCGGCGGCACACTTGCAGGTTAACGTTTTACCGCGTTGATCTTTGGTGGTGCTGAGAATTAACATCAAACAAAAAGCAATCGCGGGCCGCCTTTGCCTAAAGGACGGCGATAAAACCTTTATCAGCGACCCACGCGGCGCACGGCTTGAGAACCGCTATCACAGAACCGAGCTGCGTGCGGCCAATCCTCACTTCCTCGTTTTTCCATCCATCCATTCATCCATCTTCTAAACCGCTTGTCCTGGTGAGGGTCGCGGCAGCAGACCAGACATCCCTCCAGCGTGTCCTGGGTCGGTCTCTAGGTCTTCGCCCAGTGGGCCGTGCCTGGTAGACTTCCCAGGGGAACCTCACAGGAGACATCCTTAACAGATGGCCAAACCACCTCAACTGGCTCTTCTCAATCTGAAGGAGCCGCGACTCTAATTTGAGGTGCTCCCGGATTTCTGTGCTCCTCACCTTGTCACGGAGAGTGAGCCCAGCAACCCTGTGGAGAAATACTTCCTCGTTTTGGTAAATTTAATTTGCTCCGCAGAAACAAAACGGTTTCCGCACGAGCGGTCAGACGCGCAGTCAATTACACACGTGCCAGGCGCACACGCCCCTTTAAGATCATAGTGAAGTTCTTTCATTCAAACTCGGGACACGCCGTATCCGTATCTCTACGCGTCTCATTACGAATGTTCGAAACGGCAAGTGGAACTCGAGAAGTGTGAATAAGACGCCGTGGTATTAACGTGGTTTTAATTCCACGTGACAGATTAATTTCAAATTGCGGGCCGAAAGGTTAATATCTGGTGAATGGAAGAGAGAAGCTGCCTGTTATGCGGTAAGGTCGATATGCGGGTAAGGCGTGTTTGTCGAGATCGAGACATTTTTAAACGAGCAACACATATCCAACACATTTCCAACACATATGCACGCTCTGTTCCAACACATATCCATGCTCTGTTCATTAAATGCAAAAGCGTTTTTTCTTTTAATCACATTCACTAACAAATGTTTACCACCGTGCAGAGTAGTAATTTGGGTTTGGTTATACAGAAACATTCTATTATAATGCTAATGCCATTCATGTCATGAGAGACACCGAACATGTGACGCTTCAAAAGCTCGCTACTATTGCATCTTCATATTAGGCACGTGTAATAATAACACATACTATTTATAACGTGTGGCATATATTCATTCAATGGCGAAGGTCAGCACTGACTATTATATCTCTAAATGTTGAAGGGCTGTCTGTAACTAAAGAAGAACTTGTTGCAATGGAAAACTGTCATATAACCATCACGCTTCAAAGAATCGAATCGAATTCGAATGGCGAAGGTATTCATTCAAGAACACTTCACTTAAAAAAACATTTGTGACTTTTCTGGAATGTCGTGCGTGCCACTGAAGTAGCGAGCGCGTATGGAACCGGAGGCGATTCAGCGAGACGCCTCTGCCAACCGCAGTGGAACCACAACACAGAGGGCTTCACACAGAGACATCAAACGCACCACATTATGGCCGTGCAGCCACCACCGCACTCATCCATTCTTTAAATCGTAAAAATAGAGCTAAATTAATTTGAGGAATTATAAATACATCACAATACAGATGCTAATGTTTGCCTATTAAGGCTTTGTTTCGCTTTCACTGTCTTTAAAATCAACCGCAGCCTTTTTGTAACATGTCAAACGTATGTAAATAAACTAACAAAAACCGCCCATCCGTATCACCGTGTGACCTCATTGCATTGCTGTGTGGGCTGTGAAGGTTGTGAGTGCACATAACATGACAGGACTCCTATAGAGGGGCACGGTGGTGCGGTGAGAAGCGCTGCCGCCTCACAGCTAGGAAGGTCCCGGGTTCGGATCCCGGCTGGGGGTGCCTTTCTCTGTGGAGTTTGCATGCACTCCCCGTGTCTGCTTGGGTTTTCGCTGAGTACTCCGGTTTCCTCCCATCCTGCGTATAGCAGGATGGGACGCCAGTCCATCACGGGGCATGGGGGCAATTTAGTCAGCAGGCCAATTAACCTATGCAGCAGCATGTCTTTGGACCGTGGGAGGAAACCGGAGTTCCCGGCGGAAACCCACGCAGACACGGAGAGAACATGCAAAGTCCACACAGAAAGGCACCCGAGCCGGGATTCGAACCCGGGTGCTTCTTGCTGTGAGGCGGCAGCGCTACTCACCGCGCCGCCGTGCCCAGGCAAGCAAGGAACGGGTCTTAATTAATAATCATCATTAAGCCCTGCTCAAAGATCTCTGGGGAATTCAGAACGACTGAAGGATAAACTAACACGTCATTAGCTAACGTACACATTACCTTGATAACGATCCATCAGAGGGCCCTGGCCGTACATTCCCACGAAAACGCTGCCTGACATCTTGGAGCGGCGCTGCCCTTGACAAATGCATCAGACGCACGTGACCACATTCTGTCCATAATTCGAAAATGGCCTCAATAAAAACAAAGATCCCTTGTATAGCGTGTTAGCAAGCACCTATGAAGGCTGGCGCGGCACAGGAGGGGGTGGGTGGCCAGCACAACGCCCGGTCGCCTTTGACTTACTAATGAAAATGGTCACACACCGCACGGGGTACACATTTGAGGCTGAGTCGAGCTAGGGGAGGAACCAGGACCAGTTCAGAAAGCCGTCACTGGTGCTGGCCATGCGCAGGAATCGAACTCGGGTCGCTCGGTTCGTAGCGCAATGTGCTCAGCGCTTCGCTACTGTTCTCCAATGGCCTCAATGCAGCCTACTCTACATACAGTGTGGCCCTTCTTGCTTTGCCAGGCGATATGGCCAGAGCAAATAATATAATTCACAGATGACAGATATTCCTCCCCTATCATAAATGCCGCAAACTTCACTTATCTGGATTTTTTAAATATACGCTTTTGTTGGAGATAGCATCAGAGGTGACAAAAATAAATTGGCCTCTTCATAACAAGTAGGTCTTCATTCATTATTTATTTCCCCCCATCTAATCTGATATCAACCACTGTGAGATTCATTTCCTGGTACATTACAAAACAATGTTGGGAAACTGCTTTATGCACACAATGTCAATAAACACTCATTAATGGAGCCGCACAACATTTCTCAATGTAGGACCACAGAGCTTGGACAATGGCTGGGTTCCCTCCCGCTTGTCTCTGGTTTGCCTTGCCTCCGAATCACAAATTCTCTGAGCGTTATAGAAAACTGCGCGTTACAAATACTAAAATTGCGACGCAAACCTTACACGCGCTACCGCTTTGCGCTAACGTGCGCACATTGTCACAGTGATCTGGAACGCGACTGGGTGACAGCGTCGGGCAGGTCACGTGGCGTGCGCGCGACGTCACGACTACTCACGCGGCAATCGTCTCACGTACAGGTCCCATTGGTACGCGCGTGCACGTTCCGTCACGCTGAACGCGAGCGGGAAAATCTGCCCACGTCGCAGTGACGGACACCGGCGTCAAATAGTTTCGGGACGTTTCACCGGTGTCCTGCGCCAGCGAGGACGGGTTGCGACGCTGGCGGCACCGCGCCGACCGTCGCCCACGCAGCCGGCGGTGAGAGACGNNNGCCAACCGCGGCACCGCCGATCCGCCCACCGCCGCGGCCCGCTTACACGATTACCTTCTCCGTCAGTCGGTGTCTTCAGCAGGGAGGAAAAATAGATACGCTGCGAATTTAACCCTTAGCTTTCCCAGCCAATGATGAGTTTAAATGGGAAACTGTAATTTAACCATCGCGCTTCGAAGAATCGGAAAGAAGACGAAGATGAGTTTAAAAACAACTCTCAGAAGCTAATGTGAAGATAATGTACAACATTATATTCACATCATGGGTTCTGTCCTGAAGATGCTTGATGCAAACAAGCGGAACGGCGTATCGAATCGCTAAATGTGGTTGTGAGAATTCTTCAACTTACCGGCCAGCTGAAACGTCAACAACCGGTGCAGCATTTAACGTGTGCTGGTTCAGGGGAGAAGGGTCTGACGAAACACGACGTGGCCGGGTCACTCGGTGACCTCACCCAACAACCGATTACGACTCACGTTCCAGGATTCACTCCGAATGGCACCATTACGAACGCGATGACAGTTTAGACGGCGCTTACGGAACCCGTCCCTGATGAGGCAAGTGGGGGAGCGGTGGTGATGGGGAGAGCGGTGTGGAGAGTGGTGGCGATGGCGGTGTGCAGGGCGGTGGTGCCGTACCAGGATCTTGGTGGTGTAGGCGCAGTTGACGGCGATTCCCGTGGTGAGCACGTCCAAGATGGTGGGTGTGAGTGCGTCGGGGCTGGGCACCGAGCGGTAGTGAACGTCGCCCACGAATGCCTGCACCACAAACACAAAGATCCCCCGTGTAGCCTCAACAGACTGTAGGGTCAAGTGCCGTTAGCGAGCACCTGTGAAGGTCGATAAGGCACACGAGGGGGTGGGGGTGGGTGGCCAGCACCGCGCCCGTCCGCATTTGTGTCTCCCTAGTTACGATGTTTATATACCGCACGAAGTACTCGTTTGTGGCTGAGTCGACCTAGGGGAGGCCCAATACCGGTTTAGAAAATCGTCACTGGTGTTGGCCGTGAGCGGGATTCGAACTCGGGTCACCAGCGAGTGTGGTGGTGAGCGTGGCGGTGAGCATCGCTCACCTGCACGACGGTCATGCGGTTGGTGGTGAGCGTGCCAGTCTTGTCGGAGCAGATGGCCGTGGCGTTCCCCATCGTCTCGCACGCGTCCAGGTGCCGCACCAGGTTGTTGTCCTTCATCATTTTCTGTCGGCGAATAGGACGCGAGCGACATGTCGTCACAACCTCAGCTGGCGACGCCGCCAACACAAGCGCCCTCCGTCGGAACAAGCGACCGCTGCTCAAACACGCGGCGACCTCCGACAAGCCCGGGTGGGGGTCGCCCCGAGTCGGCGCAGCGTCAGATCGGATTCGTCGGCGGTGAACCGCGACTCCCACCGTGAAGCGGGACTCTCGCCGCGAGCCTTGCGCTCCTACCGAGCGCCCGGCAGGCTCTGAGAATAAATGTCTTGGCACCTATAGCGCAGCGACTCACCAGGCCACGGTCCACCAGCCCGTTCTCCCCTTTGGCTCATTCCCCGACCGACCCGTCTGTCTCCCCCACCGTCCCCCCTACCATCCCAGTCTTCCCCCACCGTTCCGCCCAGCGTCCCTCGGCGAGCGCGACCCACCTTGACGGAGTAGGCGAGCGAGATGGTGACGGCGAGCGGGAGCCCCTCTGGCACGGCCACCACCAGCACGGTGACGCCGATGATGAAGAACTTGACGAAGAACTGCACGTAGACGGGCGTGCACTCGGGCAGCCAGGGCTTGCCCTGCACCCAGAACGTCTCGATCACGAAGTACAGCACCAGGATGACGACCGTGATGGCCGACATCACCAGGCCTGCGAGAGGAACGGGCGCGCGTGTCAACGTGACCGCAGTCGCGTGTCACCATGACGATTGTCGCGTGTCACCGCGGCGATGATATCGTACGATAACCTTTCAGACGATGAACCCGGTTCCTGTGTACAGAACGATTCTCCCGCAGCAAAACTGCGCTTTCAACAAACGGAGGGTTTATGACGGCGCGGCGACGCGTACCGGCCTTGCCGATCTGCACCGCGAGCTTGGTCAGCTTCCCCTGCAGCACCGACTTCTCCTTCTTGGTCACGTTGGAGCGCTTCTTCTCCTTGTTGTCCTCGCAGTCGGAACCTTTCAACGGCTCCATCTCCATGTCGGCCACCCCGTCCGGGGCTTTCACTTTGTCCGTGGCGGGGGACACGCGGCGGCGACGGTTAGCGCATCGAGACGGACGCACGCGACACGCCCGACGCTCCCGGCTTGCGCGGCCCCGTAAACACCGCATGCACCGAGCGTTCTGTAAAATGACTATAACGAATAATCACGCGAGGTTACGACGAGCCGCTGCGCTTCGCACGCACGGTCTGCGGCATTCGAACTCGGGTCGCGGGACGGCAGCCGCCACCATCACGATCGTCACCACCATCGTCCATTGTCGTCATCATCACGTTTCAACATCATCATCCGTCATTTAGTGACACGGGGAAAACGCTGGGAGACATTGGAAGTTGTGTTTTTGTTGTTGTGGGTGGCTGCGTTTTTTATTTGCTGTTGCGTGTGTCTATATGACATGCCATTCTCTCCACAGCCTTGTGCAGTGCTTTGTGACCCTCGGGCGAAAGGCGCTCTATAAATGCTATTATTATTATTATTATGTGTGTGGCACTTGATCCGACAGCCTGTTGAGCCTATACGGGGGATCTTTGTCTTTGTTCTTGTGTTTCATTGTTGATTGCTTGATTTGGATTGGCGTTTCCCCCTCGTGTCTGTCTCTCTGTCTTCCTGTCTCTGTGTCCCTATGTCTCCCCCTCCCTGTCTCCCTCCGTGTTTGTCTTTAAGGAAGTGACGGCCATCTTAGGGGACGCTGGCAGATTTTTGCCGCTCATAAGATTGCCAGTTTCACGACCTTTCAGTAAATTCGAAACAGCCTTAATCATTTAATTTTTGTTGTTCCTTTGGTTTGTATTTATTTATTTTTCATTGTCGACATGCCGTTCTCTTCGCGGCCCTTGTTCAGCGCTTTGTGACCCTCGGGTGAAAGGCGCTATATAAAACGCATTTATTATTATTTACACGTCGAGCGCTCTCCCGCTCTCCCTCGCGACTTTTCGCCTCCCACGTTGGAAGCATCGTCAGGCGTTCAACGTGGGAGGCGAAACGTCGCGAGGCAGAGAGGGAGAGCGCTCGACATCCCAAAAGAACAGCTCTGAAGAGCAACCATCATGAACCGAGCCGTGAAAACCTACATCAGCACAAATCATTAGGCAAAGTAAAAAAGATCCACGGGTCGTTGCCGGCGTAGGCTGAGCTGACACCACGAGAGTGACTTGAGACCTAGAGGCCGACCCAGCACACGTTGGAGGGATTATATCCTTCGGCTGGCCTGGGAACGCCTGGGAATCCCCCAGGAAGAGCCGGAATCTGTTGCTGAGGAAAAAGGATGTCTGGTCCACCCTCCTTGGACTGCTGCCGCCGCAACCCTCTCCAGGACAAGCGGTTTAGAACGTAGATGGAAAGTGACCGTTCGGGCTGCAACGCGGGAAAACCGCGACTCCGTGGGACGCCCCGTGGCGCGACGCGAGCGACGGGAAGCACATGACTCGGAGCACAGCACGGGAGCTTTGGGAGCAGGCGTCGCGCATCGCCACCGCCGCCGTCAACAGCGCCGGCAACCTGATTAGTAACGATTCCTATCTGCGATGTTTACAATAACGAGGTCAAAGGGTAAAAAACCTCGGCGTTCCGTGACGTGCTGCGTGCTGACATTACACCGTCGGGTCGGAGCGTCGGTGACAATTTTAAACTCATTAGGTTTGTTAACAAACCACCGATACTTGCTTTTGAACCAATTAATTTGAAGAATGCTATTGGCTTTTTCCCTTGCTGTGTAAGTTCAAGAATCAGACCGTTTCGATGGTAGAGATGGGATCAGTGCATATAGGTAGGACTCTTTCACAGGACAGAAAGTAATAATTTTACAAACATGCCTTTCCTGACAAATCTCAAAATCGTTTCGCCTCGCACGTTGGAAGCATCATCAGGAGATATGCTTCCAATGTGGGAGGCGAAACGTCGCGAGGGAGAGATGGAGAGCGCTCAGTGACACGGCTATCCCGAAAGAACAGCTCTCAAGAGCAACCATTATGAATCGAGCCATGAAAACCTACATCAGCACAATTCTCAAAATCGTCGCAAGCGATCAGTTGTGGTTGCAGAATGGGCAGATGCCCTCGGTACAGTAGAATGCATGCTCACCAACGATGAGTCGAACATATTAATGCAACGTTTACGAATGAACGCTGAAACTCTGAAGATTACGAGCGATGTGACACAAACGACGTTTGGCTCTCATCTTAGCAGGACAAACTCTCAGCAGAATTCCAAATCAACTTGGAACTCATCCATTGTCAGAAACCGCTTAATCCTGTACAGGGTTGCGGTGAGCCGGAGCCCGTCCCGGCAGACACAGGGCGCAAGGCAGGGCTATATCCAGGATGGGACGCCAATCCATTAAAGGGCACAAGTTGGAACTCAAATCCAGGAAATGTATTAACTTGTGCAAAGCACAAGGAAGGCGCACACACGAGACGTGCGACAGTGCCGACAGGAGTGTTTGTTACATATACAGCCGCAAAAGATGCCACATTTAGAAACACGTGCTTATCAGATTCGTGTTGGATATGAATAATTGGCTGATAAATAATCGACGCCTCTTAGGGGCAAGCAGCAGCAGCAGCACGGATCGTGCCTCAAAGCAGCTACTGGCGCTGTACATTTTCTGTTACCTTTGTTGCGGTTGATTTCTGCAGCTTTGTCCTGTTTTTTCCCTACAGACAGACGCACATAGAGCACGAATAAAATGAAAATGAGGCAACGAGACAAAACGCACCGTCACTCGACGCAAAGCAACAGGGACGCCGCAACGACAGCGATGGCGCGCCGAGAGCGGCGCGGCGCACGACACGCAAACACATCCAACGGAAACGGTCACTGATGGTTGCTCTTCACAGCTGTTCTGTCGGGATAGCAGTGTCACCGAGCACTCGCTCTCTCTCCCCCGCGACGTTTCGCCTCCCACGTTGGAGGCATCATCGGGCGTTAACGTGGGAGGCGAAACGTCGTGAGGGAGAGCGGGAGAGCGCTCGGTGACACAGCTGGCCCGAAAGTACACAACAGCTCACCGGGTATTTTTCTGGCGTAATAATAAACATCTATCTAGCTATCCAGCTTTCATCCCACACGTAGCTGGATAACCATCCAAATGCAGGGCCGCAGAGTTTGGCCAATTGTCGTTGTTTGGGCAATTTGTCGTGCACCGGTTCTGGCCGCCTTCCCGCTTGCGTTTGGTTTCCAATGCCTCTGAATCGTCTCCAGTCTCTCTCTCGCGTTCTCCGAGTGCCGGGAGCCGTGCGCGTTGCGTGTTTGCGTGTAACTGTCTGCGCGCGCTCAGCGGCGACGGCGCTCGCCGACGCGCGCAAGGGGGCTCGCGCCAACACGCGGCCGCAAGCAAAACAGTATCGTGGCATCCATCCGTCCATGTTCTAAACCGCTCGTTCTGGTGAGGGTTGCGGCAGCAGCCGTCCAAGGAGGGTAGACCAGACATCCCTTTCCTCAGCCACAGATTCCAGCTCTTCCTGGTGGATTCCCAGGCATTCCCAGGCCAGCCCAAGGATATAATCCTTCCAGCGAGTCCTGGGTCGGCCTCTAGGTCTCTGCCCAGTGGACAGTGCCTGCTAGCTCTTCCCGGGGGAACCTCCAAGGGAGCATCCTTACCAGATGTCCGAACAACCTGAATGAACGGCTCATTAAGTCATTACGAAGCAAACCGCGGGCTTTAGCGACAGATCACGAACCACCCTGGAGGCTGGTGGCGTTCTGAAAATAGCGATTGCTCAACGCCAACTCGTGTGGCCGTGCCGGCGTTATAGGGATCCGCGATTTTACACACGCACTCAAGAGAACTGTTCAACAACGCCTTCCCCTGAAAAAAAAAACCCACCGTGTTTACGTGCCGGTGATTTAATCAGCTCTCCAGATATTTCAGTCCAATTAAATTTCTCCGCCGGCTGTGTCACACGTGATGGATAATCCGGAAGAAAGGCGTCGCGCGCGCGCCGCGCACTGTGCCACGCTCGCGCCCGGCGACATGAGTCATCCTGGCGCACCGTGTCACGCGCGGCGGCGCGACAAAACAACACCTCCTCCGCGGATGCGCAGGAACGCTTTCCGAATCCCTCGTGCAATCCGCCTCGCCCCCCGGGTCCGCGGCGCGTCTCCGTCGAGCTCGTTTCCACGATCCTACCCGGGTACGTTCGTCGCAGGCCTGTAAATGTACTCGTTGATTTTGGGGTAAAAAATCAGTTGCCGTTTATTTTAAAAGGCATGACGCTGCAGCGGCTGTCATCCATGTTCAGATGAATGAAGTGTCTACATGTGCTAACGTACCGAGATTTGACTAGACGAGAGCTCAAGGGCTTCAGAGTGTGGAGGAAGACCACGAGGAAGGGTTTTGCCGAGGACATGGCAAAAGGTACTAAATAAGAGTGTTAGACGCGGCAGGTTGGCCCAATGGTAACGCTGACGCCTAGGGTTTGATTCCTCACTTGGGGGCCTTTCTGCATCAACTAAGTATAATCCCCCCTCGTTCTGCGTGGCTTCCATTCAGGTTCTCCAGTTTCCTCCCACAGCCAAAAAAAAACCCCGTACGATATAACTGGTATTGACCAAATATCGCAATGCCGAACGATTATCTCTCAAATGACTCAATTGTGGTGACACAGCACAGCGTCACCGACTGTGAAACGACTATAAAGCGTGGGTTTTTGCTAGGCACTCCGGTTTCCTCCCACAGTCCAAAGACATGTTGCTGCATCGGTTAATTGGCCTGCTGACTAAAATTGCCCCCGGTGCCCTGTAATGAACTGGCGTCCCATCCTGTATATAGCCATGCCTTGCACCCTGTGTCTGCTGGGATAGGCTCCGGCTCACCGCAACCTTGTGCAGGATTAAGCGGTTTGTGACAATGAATGAATTACTAAATCTAAGCATAACGTGAAAGGTCACATAAGCTACAAAGTAACGTAACAATTTACAAAAGAAAGGTTGTGCAGTCACAATAGTAACAGACGACAAACATAAACCACCAAGCTTGACTGCTGTCTGTACACAGAGTGGTGACATGCCGTTCTCTCCGTGGCCCTTGTGCAGCGCTTTGTGACCATCCGGTGAAAGGCGCTCTATAAAATGCTATTATTATAATAATATGTCAGTAGCAACTTACTGAACCAAGAAAGCCATGCTGAGCCTCAGGGCACTTTTTAAGGAGACCGAAACCAA
>JAZEWU010000025.1:7826107-7853288 GCA_036362915.1 Geotria australis | reverse complement strand
CGCAGAACTGGGGGAGAACAACACAAACTCCACACAGAACGGCACCCAAGGCGGGAGACGAACCGGCTCGGGAAAGACCGTTCTGTCTGCAAGGCGCGGATGTTACCACTGCGCCACCCGGCGGCCCCCTCCGTGCGGCCCACCCGCACCTTCGTTGTCTCCACCCGGTGGCTGGTAGAAGGAGAGGCCCAGCGAGATGAGGGCCGCCACCTCCAGGATGATGAGCGTCACGTCCTGCAGCGCCTCCCACACTAACTGCAGGAAGGTCTTGGCTTTCTTTGGCGGGATGAAGTTCTGGCCGAACACCGATATCCTGATGTCCAGGTCCGAGGAGCTGCCGCTGAGGCCTGCGCGGAGAGACGGCGGCAAGGCGGCACCGTCACCGCGCACTCGCGGCTCGTAAGCGCCGCGAAGGACGAGACTCGGTGGCGTAGCGGTGAGTAGCGAAGCCGACGCACAGCAAGACACCCCAGTTTCGAATCCCGGCTCGGCTGCAGTTCTGTGTGGAGTTTGCGTGTTCTACCCGTGTCTGCGTGAGTTTTGACCGGGAAATGCGGTTTCCTCGCACAGTCCAAGACATGCTGCTGCATAGGTTAATTGACCTGCTGACTAAATTGCCACCTGGTACCCTGTGATGGGCTGGAATGAATTAGTGCTGGATCATCAGGTACCCTGACCACTGGTTCACTCTGAGGTGAGGCAGGAAGTGGGAGCTCCACCACCACAGACGACACAGAAGCAACAGGACCCCAATATCAGATGTTGCAGCGATAATTGTTTGGAGTTAAAGAGGATTTGTCGCGGCAACAGAAAACCAAGCTTGCGAGATGCCTCGTTAGCCTGTAACACAGCCATTCCACGGCAGCTCAGACGAGATTGTTGTGCAAAAGCAGATTAAAGGTTTTACTCCGGATAAGAATATCATAGTCAAATATGACGGGAGGAGCCGTGGCTTTGCCAGTCTTACGTGACGTCACCGTCTGTCGGCTCCTGGGGGAGGCTCCGCGACACCCTGCCGGCCTCCCTCTCGCGTCACCACGAAAGGTCGTTAGGAGCAAGTCGGCTCAGACAACCATTCTTATCGGGCGGCAGGGTGTCTCTGCAGTGGTAACATCTGTGTCTCCTCACAGAACGAATGGTCTTGCCCGAGGCGGTTCGATTCCCAAGCTCGGGCGCCTTTCTGTGTGGAGTTTGTGTGTTCCTCCCCTGTTCTGCGTGGGTTTCCTCCGGGTTCTCCGGTTTCCCCCCTACAACTTAAAAAAAACACTCGTTAATTACTTGGCTGATATCATAATATATAGGATGCATTGTGTGGCAATATGTTGGCGCTGGCAAAACTGCCTGGCTGCCTCCTCCGCCTCTCTAAAGTTTCCTCGCGCCTCTTAGTAGTTCTTTCATTGAATGAATACCTTCGGCCGGTATGTTGGAGAGCAAACCCACAACATTTACAAAGGTGTTCGCTCTCCAACATACCGGTGTGCTGAAGTAGTAACGAATTGGCACGTTTTGTTCACGTGACAACCCCGTACTAATTGGATGTGTCGGGTGGAGGCGGGTTTACGACACTTTAACGTGACCTAACTCATGAAGAGAGATGTACTATGGAGCGATTGTCTCTCTTTAGAGCAGCGTTTCACAAGCTTCTTTACGGATTTCTCCTGCAAGGCCGCTAGATTTTTGCCCCGCGGAGTGAATGTCAACGGAGGAAACGTCTTGCTGCCGGCGAAGTTGCCGTGTAATGGCTGGCGGATACAGTGTGTCACCTTGACCTTGACGCTAATTTGCATTCCTCGCCGATGCCGAGCGCACCGCGCACACTCGGAAGCTGATAAAGGTTTCGTTTCCCCGTTATCCGTTTTTTTCTTTTACGATATCGTCTCCGCAATCGCCAGTAGTTGTGGAAGCGCGGGCGGCCCGGCGCAGGGGCGAGCGACGCGTGCGCCGCTCCGCAGACACCGCGACGACACGCGACGTCATCGACTGGAAAGCTTGAACACAGCCCCCCTCGTCCTCCTCTCATGCGGAACTCTGAGATCGGCGGGCAACGCTGATCCAGCCATCCATCCGTCGTCAAAAATCGCTTAATCCTGTACGGGGTCGCGGTAAGCCAGGGCCTATCCTGGCAGAAACAGGGCGCCAGGCAGGGCTATACCTAGGATTGGACGCCAGTCCATCACAGGGCACCGTGGGCAATCTAGCCAGCAGGCCAATTAACCTATGCGGCAGCATGTCTTTAGACTACGGGAGAAAACCAGAGTACCCGGCGAACATGCAAACTCCAGACAGAAAGGCACCCAAGCCGGGATTCGAACCCGGGGTCCTTCTTGCTGTGAGGCGGCGGCGCTACTCGCCGCTACGCCACCGTGCCCAGAGTCCGTCTGCACGGACGTGGACGCCACTGGGCTGTTGCGAGATCAGTTCCTATTGGAGAATCCTGGGGGAGGTGGGGGGGAGCAGGGGCCAATCACCTCCCCCTTGAGATCTCGAATATTTTATTGATATTTACCAAAGAAAATACATTGGATGTGTTTTTATTATTAATGCGGGGACCTATTCAAAACCGTGACATTTTGTAGCTGCCACCCACATCTCCCCCTGGGAAGCTTATAGATCCACCTCGAATTTCCCGACGGTCTTTGTACTCGGCTCAGGGTACAGCAAACCCGAGGCAACGGCCCCTTTAACCGCCTCTAGTGGATTAGGGTTTTAGACACCGAGGCTGGACGCGGGGCCACGGAGATGAGCTCACGCTGACTTTGAACGCAGAGGACGCCGCCGGGCGCTGTGCACCCGGCGCACGCGTCGCTGCGGAGCGACGGTGTGCGACGTGTATGCAAAGCGACACACGCGGCTCGGGGACGCCCAGACCCGTAACATCTGCGCCTCCTCGCAGAAAGAATGGTCTTGCCCGAGGCGGTGCGATTCCCGCCTTGGCCGCTTTTCTGTGTGTTCTCTCCCCCTGTTGTGCGTGGGTTTCCTCCGGGCTCTCCGGTTTCCTCTCACAACTTAAAAAAATACTCAATAATCAGCTTTCCGATAACATCGTAATATATGTGAAGCAGTGTGTGGCAATATGTTGGCGTCGGCAAACCGCCTGGCTGCTTCCTACGCCTCTCTGCGCTCTCCTCGCGCCTCTGAATCATTCTCTCTTCGAATTAATACCTTCGACATTGAATGAATATGTGCCACGCAGCGTTATGAATTTAAAATTAATATTATTAGAGTGTACATCGTCCAACGCACCGCTGGTATCTTTGGAAGCGCCGTTAAAATCGTGCTGTATTTACTCGCCGCGTGGCATTAAAAAAATAAGCGAGTGCATAATGTGATAGGCCCGTGCCCTGAGGTGACCTTAGCCGGCACTTGATAATAGGTCAAGAGTACGGTGACTAAAATAGCTTCCCTCGCGGCGGCGCTTCGCTGCGGCTCTCGCTCAGCCCCTCGGCCGCCAACGCAACGACAAAACCGGCGCTAATCCAGTAATTGTCCCGGACGACTTGTACGCCTGTTCCCGGCAATCCTCGATATCCGCTTACGTAACGGCCATGATCACGAGTCGGTGTGCGCGGGGTCGCGCGCTCGTCGGACTGTGGGAGGAAACCGGAGTGCCCGGGGAAAACCCAAGCGGACACGGGGAGAACATGCAAGCTCCACACAGAAAGGCACCCGAGCCGGGACTCAAACCCGGGGCCTTCTTGCTGTGAGGCGGCAGCGCTACTCACCGCTAAGCCACCGTGCTGCCCCTTTTCAATGGCTTTTGCGTGATAAAAGATTGACAGCTGTCGAGGGAGTTTGTACCGCCATCTGCAACTGACATTTAATGTCAACAATGTACAAGGTTTTACCTTTTCTGGCAATGAGACAAGTGTTAAGATCTTAAAAACACCGAATGGAGACCTGTTTGCAATGGGTCCAGTTCGCAAGAAGCCACACATGCTTGTGGCAAACAAACAAATTGCTACGATAATATTTGTATTGTCCTTGAAACTGATTGGCCCACACCAGAGAGAGCTCTCTTTATAGCCTAGTCTCAGTGTTTAGCCATTTGTTGCCGAAAGGCAAGCAGTTTTGGTCAATGCAAATATCAATGCATCAGTAGCTCGGGTATAGCTGTTACTGCAACTGATATTGTTTCCCACTTTCTAAATAAAGATTCTGATGAGCTAATCTGCGCCACCTGACTGGATATCTTGTGACAGAAGTGGGACAGCGATCTCTGTCAGAGGAAGGCCTCCCTCTCCACGCCGTGTCTGTCGTGGGTCATCACGATGCTCAGTGCGAGTTTAATATTACAGTTCAGAACGCGCACGGTATCCGTTCGATTGCAAAGTGTTCGTTCGAAGAGAGGGCGACTCAGAGGCACGAGGAAACCGGGGAAGGCAGCCACGCGATTAGCCGGCGCCAACATTTTCCAGTGTGTCCTACATATTATGATGTTATCAGCTAATTAAGGAGTGGTTTTTTTTAGTTATGGGAGGAAAGTGTAAAACCTGGAGAAAACCCACGCAGAACAGAGGGAGAACACAACTCCACACAGAAAGGTACCCGAGGCAGGAACCGAACCACGTCGGGCAGGACATTTTTTCCGTGAGGCGCCGATGTTACTGCTACACAGCGACCCTGCCGCCTTGATTGGTGAAGCGGCAAACCGTGATCAGTTGAGATATCACTCAGCGCCGACATGAACCTGGGAAACAAGGGACATTAGGCTGGGAATCAAACACAGGTCGTCAGGTTCAGAGCAGCGGGCACTAACCGCCACCTCGCCGTTCCCCCGCCCACCGCCGCCATTGACAGGGCCCGAAATAGGACAATACTCCCGGTGACCTTTGGACATGAAGAGAAAGACAAAGTGAGTAGGATATGATGAAAGGAAAAGGTCCGCTGTATTAAAGTGGCCGTGCCGCCGATTCGATCGGCAAGCCGAGTCGGCACACGCGCAAGGCGCTGCAGGCGGATGCACACCGTGGCACTCGGTTTATTGGTCTCTGTCGAAGGTTTCCGACGATGAATGAATGAATGCCAAAAGCATTCACCGCATGGCTTCACCACTGTGTCATAACAGGGTAAACACGTACTGTATACGAGCCCGAAATTTCTGGAAACAGCGTTTCTTCACAGCGGAGAGAAGAGGCCGCGCGGCGCGCAATGAGACGGCACGTCACTGCGCGGTGCCCCGACAAGACCGCGTCACGTTCTCAGTTGAACAATTTCTCCGAGCGACAGGTGACGAGACGTTCATTCGCAGACACTAAGTAGTCGGCCGAAACACTAACAAGTCAAACGGAGAACGTGTAATTCGATTTAAATGAAGAGGAGCATCTGTGAGCGCGACCGCAGGCCGGCGGCACGTCACGGCCGACGGCGGGCGCGACGACGGGCCCGGCGCTCGGCCACAAGCTCTTCGCGTCACGTCGCCTCCGCGTTGGGACGCCTGAGGATGCTTCCGACGTGGGAGGTGAAACGTCGCGAGGGAGAGAGGGAGAGCCCTCAGTGACACGGCTATCCCGGAAGAACAGCTCTCAAGAGCAACCATCATTAATCGGGCTGTGAAAAACTACATCAGTAAAAATTAAACACATACAATATACTCTGTACGCCATATAGTGCGCTGGCAGTGACGTCACAAATACTGTCAACCAATGAAGAGGCCAGCAAATTAGTTGTGACCTGACTCATGCCTAGCCGTACGTAGACATGCGGAATCCTAGTGGATTTTTGCCGTTGGTTAGCCCACCAAAACAGCTGAGAATCGTAACACGTGCTGCGAAATCTTCATTGTGACACGAGATGTTCGTTTAGGCCAACGCGGCATGGCACGCGACGGACTCGGCGACACGGCCCTGCGTTCCTAGCCTGGCACGCGGCGTCGCAGCGCACACGCTCGTCCAACGCGCGCTAATCGAACCCGACGAAAATATCGCAGCGCACCGCACCACGCGAGTGGTGTCTCCGACACATTTGTAATGGGGTTTGAAGAGGCGTCTGGAGCCCGGGCGCCATTCTCTTCTGTGGAGATCGCGGCCGTGCCGCCCCCTCGGTTACGCAAGGAGACGTTCCGCCGCGAAGCACGATCCTCCGCCTCGCGGGGAGATCGCAAATTACTGCCTAGTTGTGATTGCGAATCTTGATTTGTGTTCGAGGGGGGCATGGTGGCGCGGCGAGCAGCGCCGCCGCCTCACAACCTATGCAGCAGTATGTCTTTGGACTGGGGGGAGGAAACCGGAGTGCCCGGCGAAAACCCACGCGGACACGGGGAGAACGTGCAAACTCCACACAGAAAGGCACCCGTGCCAGAAGTTGTTAAACTTACGACTCTTCCAATTTAGCTTAGACAAAGCCACCTCACTTAGCTAACGTTTTTTCCGAATGAATGCCGCCTTTCATTCCTCCTTTAATTTTTAAAAAATAACACCAATTAGCGCACGCAGCACCTGGGTTTTATTTGGCTTGGTTCATTAATAAAACAGTGATTTTGGCGAAGGTGTGAATGTTGGCGTCACGCTGACGCGGTTTATTTGTAATGTGCTTGCGAGCGCGGACTTCCTCGCGAGGACTCGCAGCGACTTCCGTTCGTGAGCGTGCAGCGAATAAAATATCCCCGTATAACCTCAGCAGACTGTAAGGTCAAGTGCTGTTAGAGAGGAGCACCTACGAAGGTCAACACACTAGGAGGTGGGTGACCAGCACCACGCCCGGCCGCCTTTGTCTCCCTAGTGGCAATGTTTACACACTGCACTGGGTACTCATTTGAGGCCAAGTCGACCTAGGGGAGGCCCTGGACCGGTTCAGAAAATCGTCACCGGTGTTGGCCGTGAGCGGGATTCGAACTCTGGTGGCGAGCTTTGTTGCCCAGCACAGCGCTAACCGCTGAGCCAGCGCTCCCCACGTGCGCATGACAGGGCCAGCAGGGACATCGCAACGCGCAGCCCTCTGTGCGTCTCCCCTGGCGACGCCATTGGTTTCACATCCCGAGCAAGATGGCCGTGAGCACTCCGCGTGGCCGAACACGCGCGGCGCGATGGGACGCGGACCCGCGAGAGGCCCGTCCACTCACCGCGTGATATTAGGGAACGGGTACAGAGTTTGCGTGTTCTCCCCGTGTCCGCGTGGGTTTTCGCCGGGCGCTCCGGTTTCCTCCCACGGTCCAAAGACACGCTGCTGCATAGGTTCATCGGCCTGCGGACTAAATCGCCCCCGGTGCCCTGCGATGGACTGGCGTCCCATCCAGGGTATAGCCCTGCCTTGCGCCCTGTGTCTTCCGGGATAGGCTCCGGCTCACCGCGACCCTGCACAGGATTAAGCGGTTTCTGACAGTGACCGGACGGGTACGGTTGTAGATCGCGCGCACGTCACGGGGGCGTCGCACGCCGAGCGGGGAAAACCGGGCCGCGGTGCAACCGCCACACACCGCGACGCGCTCGCAACCGCTCACCCCGCAATAACCACACATCGCGGAGGAAAAGGAAAAAAACTATTCTGAATATCAACAGCTTTCAGGACGATAACCTCCGCTGCGGCGCTTGTTTGAATCGTTTAAAGCGCCCGTGCTCCGCCGTATCGTCTGTCCTCCCAATCTCGTCCCTGGAAGATCTCACGTTTCCCGTGGCTGCTCATCCCTCACGTGAACGCGTGACGGAGATAAGGCGAGCGCTCGGCGTTTCGCCGAGAGTAACCCGGTTACCCCTTCGTGGTTCGTACAGGTCGGTCGCTCCCAACGACAACGACCGCTATTGTCACGCGGCACGATACGGGGCGTGAAACACACTGCCAAACGCGTTCATTACAGCGGGGTTAAGACCGAGATTAAAACCGACCGACACACGCAAACTTAAAAGGAAATCAAGTAATGATATTATGTTGCTCGGAAAATACTAAAGACACGATTATACGAGATTAGTTCTAAAAGTGGAGGTGCTGGACGGCTCGGGGGTCAGGGATTAGCCGCCACGCTGAGCTGCCGCCGCCAATCCGGCGTCGGCCACCGCGGTCGTCAAACCGGCTCCTCGGGGTCAGGGTCACGCGCTCCGCCGGACACCAACAATCGCGCAAAACACATTGCCGCGTTGATGGTTACTCGATTCGGCTAAATTCCAGATCGGAGGACTAAAAATATCAGCTGGATAAATTGCCCCCGGTGCCGTGTGATGGACTGGCGTCTCATGCTGGGTATAACCCTGCCCAGCGCCCTGTGTCTGCCAGGATGGGTTCCGGGCCACAGCGACCCTGCGCGGGATCGAGCGGTTTCTGATAATGGATGGATGGAGTTTGTCGTGCGAGAACTGCAAAGCTGGGTGCGTGGGAAAGCCACACGAAGCAACGTTTGTGAAAAGCCTTCTCGGACACATTTGGCATCCTTGTCTGTGAGATTTCGGAATGGTTTATCCGTCTCACGACATACTGCAGGGTATATATATCAAACATATGACTTTAAAACGTCAAGATCAAATCAGTTACCAGAGACTGGAAAGTTTAAATGAACCCCTCCCAGCAGCGCAGGAGGACGTCTGGAAGAGAATTACAAGAAACGTCATCTCAGCTACGAGCTTCTGAATTCCCACGAATTCTCCAACAGCGGCAAAAAACTTTGCACCGCTTCCCCCATGGGTAAAATGATTCACAGATAAAAGCGCATCGGGAGAATCCCGCGGTTTAAACCGGAGAGCGCCGTCTCCGCGACGAGCTGTGCGGGTTTCCGTCCACGGGCCGTCAAGACGCTCCGTCAAGACGCTCGCGGATCTCCTCCTCCACCGAGGACGACACGACAGCCGCTTCGGGCCTCCGACGAAAAACACGTCTTCAAAACCCATCCTTGCCTTCCCCGGCCCTGTCAGAGCCGTGTCTTGAGCTGCGCTCGCATTTAGACGCCTGATTAATCCGAGCCGCGTTGTGTTTTATGTATATTTAAACAGTCTCTGACACCAGCCTCATATCTCAGACCAGCTCATTCGTCGATCCAAGCAACCCAACATTATGTCATCTGCCGACCCTGAAAGCTTTCTGTCTAAGAAAAAAACCCAACAAACTACCAAATAAGCACGAACAATTGTTTGTTTTACGTCTTTGTTTTTTTAAGTAGAGAAAACATGATGCATTCCACGAGTCTCCGCGTCCCAAATCGCTCAAACCCGTCAGGCGGGCGATCATCTCTAATAAAGCAGCTTCAAAGCAACCGCGCTCAGCTCTCTGGAGCCGTGATGATCACAGCGAGCGGTCGTGGAATCCACAGTGGCAGGCACCGCTCCCTCATTGGCTAATTACGTCTCGACACGTGCCGCCTCTGCCTCCTCCGTCGCGTCGGCCGCATGAATATTTGAACACGTGCGACTCCGCTCGTGCTTGTACCGTCCACCGTGGGAATGCAGAGCGAGCCGTCAAAAAATCACAACCTGAGGATTTGCGCTCGCTAATTAGGAGAGCGTGTCTCGACTCCAATGTCATCGCGTGTGTAATCCAGCTTTCGCACAGTTCCGTGACCTAGCTCTGCAGAAGAGCTCGCCGCTGTGCACTACAGACGTCACGGCACAATACTTTCATGATATTGACACGAAGTTACTACCTAAAATACTCTGCGCCTAACGGGAAGAGAAAAACATGTTTTTATTGTTGATGTGGAGGGCGAGATAAGTAAAGGAGGTGTTTTTTCTGTATATTTACGTTGTTACTACAGAGGCAAAGCAAGATAATCTGAAAAAAAAAGATACTAGGTTTTACCTTTTCTGGCAATAAGACAAACTGACTGGCCTTTCAGCAACACTTGGCTAACACTGAGACTAGGCTATAAAGTGTTGGCCTTTCAGCAACACTTGGCTAACACTGAGACTATGCTATAAAGAGAGCTGTTTCTAGTGTGGGCCAATCAGTTTCAAGGACAATGCAAACATTATCATCGCATTTTGTTTGCATGTTTTTGCCACAAGCATGTGTGGCTTCTTGCAAACTAGACCCTTTGCAAAAAGGTATCCATTTGGTGTTTTAAGATATTAACACTTGTCTCGTTGCCAGAAAAGGTAAAACCTTGTATATGTTTTACATTAGCTGTACACTGGCAAAAAGGTGCTCATAGGCAGACCAAGATGTTCATAATTTTTAAAAACGACCCCAAAAACACAAACGTTCACGATTTGGTGTAAAAAAACCATAGCCAGCATAGATCTAAAGAATACTGGAGGCTCGGAGGTAGGGGGCTAGAAACCGTACCCATGTTAACGCAATACCACGTACAAAGGGTGAAGAACATTTGGCATGAATGAAGGTAAATGATGACCCAACTCACGAGGAATTGAAAGAATGAAATCGCGAAGGCAGGGCCAGCCATGTGCCGCGGTGCAACGGTTATCACGATTCCGCCCGTGCCCTATGTGCAGCCAGCGGCGCGCGTTCACACGTGGTGGGTCGCGTGTAGTGGGGTAAAGCGTGGGTAGTCCGTAGTAGCGTCTAGACGGGGGCTCTCCGTGGAGCCCCTTCTATGGGAGGCCCTCCTGACAGCAATGGTAGCGTGAGCGAGCGTGTTCAGGGGGGCAGCGTTCGCGTGGTGGGTCGCATGTGGTGGGGTAAAGGGTGAGTAGTCCCAAGTAGCGTCTAGACGGGGGGGGCTTTTCCTAGAGCCCCCTCTAAAGGAGGCCCTCCGACAGGGGTAGCGTGAGGGCCATCGCCGCTGCTCGACGCAAGGTCGCGACTTCACCGCGAGGTCGCGACATCAACGCTAGGTCGCGACATCAACGCTAGGTCGCGACATCAACGCTAGGTCGCGACGCCGCGGCGCCTCACCTTCTGTGGGCGAGGTCTTGAGCCTTTTGCAGAGGCCGTGGACGTCGCCGTAGGAGTCCTGCAGCTTGCAGAGCGCCTCGGCGCCGCGGAGCTCCATGAGGCCGCGCAGCTCCGCCAGGGAGCAGCCGAAGTCGCCCCCATGGTTCGCCTCCGAGCGAGGGCTCTTGGGTAGAAAATCCACCGTGCTGTTCGCCATGTCTCCCATCGTTGCCGCCGGTCCCGTATCGACGGGACTGGCAATTTGTCTCGTCGCGGGAAGGTTCCGGCCGACTGAGAGCGGATTCCAAATTATTTAAGCGGTGTCAGGTTTTAGACATTGTAAAAAATATACGTTTTTTTTTTGGGAAAGTGGAAATTTTGACGGATCTTTTTACGATATCCAACACAACACGGATTGGTTTTTTTTAGCTATACTTTAAATATATTCGCGGCAATCCGAGAGAGGGCCTCGAGGTCTATTCACAACGGGATTCCCGACAAGCGCGGCTCCATGTGCGCGGGAGCGCGAACTCGGCAGATCCGCAACGCGGCCGCCCTCACGCCGAGTGTTCCGGAAGCAATCCCGGACGCCGCGGCTCGTTACAGCCGCCACGCGCCTGGCGCCTCGTTCCGGACACGGCCCCGATCCATGTCGCCAGTGGTGGCGGCGGCGGCCGCGTGTCGCTCGCTGTCCCGGTGGCGTCGCCCGCGCGTGTCCTGCGACAGACGGCAAGGGGAGGGGGCGCACGGCGTCTCGTTGGAACGGCAGAAAGACGGACAGACAGCGGCGGTCGCCGTAGCGTCGAACGGCACGTGGTGAGAATGCGCTCGCAGCGTTCGGAATGCAAACGCTCTGACTGACGGAGGCCGTGACAGCGTGCTGACATCGATAGGGTGTAACGATGTATTGGTTGCAGCGTTATTTATTTTAATTGACCGATGTACGATGCGGGGGCGGCACGGTGGCGGCGCGTTGAGCAGCGCTGCAGCCTCACAGCAAGAAGTGGCCCGGTTCGAATCCCGGCTTGGGTGCCTTTCTGTGTGGAGTGTGTGTTCTCCCCCTGTTCTGCGTGGGTTTCCTCCGGGTTCTCCGGTTTCCTCCCACAACTTAAAAAAACACTGATTAATTAATTGGCCGATAACATCATGATATATAAGACGCAGTGTGTGAGCAATATGTTGGCGCCGGCAAACCGTCAGGCTGCCTCCTCCGCCTCCCCGCGCTTTCCTCGCGCCTCTGAGTCATTCTCTCTTCGAATGAATACCTTCGACATTTAATTAATATCTGCGTGTCATAAATTGTAATTATTATTATATTCTTTTGTTACTACTTATCGTGATTCGCCGTAGCCTTTTGTGTTACGTGGCCTAACCCAAAAATCAATCCTAATATAATCTGTAAAAACCTAGGTGTTAAGATCTCCTTCCTGGTATACCCGGAATCTGTGTGCAAGCAACAGCTGATATCAGACACTTCAGACTCTCGATTCTGGAACAAAACCTCATTTGTTGTCAGATTTACAAGGAGATAATCTGTGTCATTAACCCCCTCTGTGAAGCAGGTTTCGTCGCCTCGTTATAGCTGCAGACAATGCTTTGTAAAGTGGGCCATAACAATGATTCACAACGGCCTGTCATGGCGAAGTATGTCACGCAGCCTTTAATATCCACATTGCGGCGATGTTAATGCCCTTCTGAAATTAACGACCGGCAGCAGGATTCTAATGGCTGAATGAATGCCAAGTAGCTCGGCGGCAGATACGCCAAGTACTAACCTGCCACGGGGCATCTACGCATGAATTAGTCTGGTACCCAACACTGGCGGTGTGCCGTGAACGGTTTATCAATCATGATAATACACTGGGGCGGCACGGTGGCGCGGTGAGTAGCGCTGCTGCCTCACAGAAAAAAGCTCCCGGGTTCGAATCCCGCGCTCGGGTGCCTTTCTGTCTGGAGTTTGCATCTTCTCCGCGTGTCCGTGTGGGTTTTCGCCGGGGACTCCGATTTCCTCCCACAGTCCAAATACATGCTCCTGCATAGGTTTATTGGCCTGTGGACTAAATTTCCCCCGGTGCCCCGTGATGGACTGCCGTTCCATCCTGGGTATAGATCTGCCTTGCGCCCTGTGTCTGCCGGGATAGGCTCCGGCTCACCGCGACCCTGTACAGGATTAAACGGTTTCTGACAATGGATGGATGGATGATAATGCACTGCGCACAAACGTGCTCGAACCACTGCTGGAATCAATGACTTTGAATAAAACCATTAAAATATTCACCATTTCATGGTAAAAGGAAACGGCGGCAAATTGGGTGTAAAGGTGTTTTGTTTTTAAACGTGACGAGGGTGGCGAGGCAGGAGAGTGAGGTGGTAATTGCAAACGTTTGGCAGCTCACACCCCAGGTGAAACAATGGTGTGGGGAATTGTCAAATCATGCCCCGACCAACGCAATTAAGTACTGTAATTGATGAACCATTAACATTACATTTTACATATAACGACCAGTGATGACTTGCAGGCCATATGCAAAGGGGGGGGGGAAGCTCTGGAAACGTTTTTCTGAACGACTTATACAACTGTCTCTGAATTGTATAATATGCAAAGAAATCACAAATGGCTGTAGTTTGAATGGGCGGCACGATGGCGCAGTGAGTAGCGCTGCCGCCTCACAGCAAGAAGGACCTGGGTTCGATGCTCGGTTCAGGAGCCTTTTTGTGTGGAGTTTGTATGGTCTCCCCGTGTCCGCATGGGTTTTCACCGGGCTCTCCGGTTTCCTCCCACAGTCCAAAGACATGCTGCTGCATAGGTTAATTGGCCTGCGGACTAAATATCCCCCAGTACTCTGATGGACTGGCGTTCAATCTTGGGCATAGCCCTGCCTTGTGGCCTGTGCCTGCCGGGATAGGCTCCGGATCACCGCGACCCTGTACAGGATTAAGCGGTTTCTGACAATAGGTGGATGGTTCTCTAACGTCAGTGTGAACAAAGCTACAATAAATTACAGGCTTAGGAGGGTATTTGTAATTTCAAATGAAAGATGCTTCTTTCAAATAAGATCAAGTTTATAACGTTGCTTTTTAAAATCTTGATTTTTTTACATGACATTTAAACTGAAATAACACTGTAAACATGAATATTTTAGTAATATTTACTGTAACCCCTGTACCAATTTGAAAACAAGACTGTTTACCCTTCATTTGCTGTTGCATCAATGGTTCAATTCATGTGCTCGTGAATGTTTCCCTTTATCCGATGTTTGGCAAAATGTGCTCATGTCTCCATTACGAACAGCGTGTTTTTGTGGTTTGCTTACGAGTGAAAAGACGGCCCCGCGACGTTTAGGTCCTTCACACTTTTCCACCATTTAATGGACATTGTTTCAACATATTCGCTACGTGACGAACATGTTTACTGAACATGCCCGACACCTTATTACAGCAGGAAAGTCGATTTTCTTTCAAAATGTGAAAAAGGTTGCATCGTCGTTACCTTGTACTGTACTTCACATCCCATACCGATGCCCTCCGCCACATTCATTAACTCTAATTTACCAGTATGGGTAAGTATGGGCAAATAACCGCTGTGACCCGGAAGCCAGCGTCAAACGTGAAAGCCAGTGACGACTCTCGCGTGAAACCGGCTTTAACAGAGTTCCACACAAAACTACTTGCGTTCATCAGTTATCTCCGCACTTCTCCCCGGGTTGAAGTCAATCTCGGGGCTCTTATCATCGCACAGAGCGTGAGCTGTGGCTGGCGCCGAAAGGAATTCGCCATCTTTGTGGACATCACCAGATTGCGGGTGCTTACGCTGATGAAAAAATGGATACGTTTCCAATACTGTACTTGGGAAAAAAATTGAGCTGAGTTATCCTCGCACGAATAATACCATTCGGATAGCGTGGTGTATAATCCTCCCGCGGATTTATTGTGGCGGCAAAAAAATATTAAGCAGGTGGCGCGGCAAAGTACCCGTGGAAGAAATGACACGGCTTTAGCGCGACCTAAAAAAAGACTCATTAATTAGTGGGCCGATAACATCATAATGTATAGGAAGCAGTGTGTGGCAATATGCTGGCGCCGGCCAAACCGCCTGGCTGCCTCCTCTGCCTCTCTGCGCTTTCCTCGCGCCTCTGAGTCGTTCTGTCGTCGAATGAATACCTTCGACACTGAATGAATATGTGCCACGCGTTATAACATTTCAATGATTATTATTGTTTTTAAAAGATACACCGTGAACAGCCACATGTCAGCGGCGACTCACACAAGTCTGCGACGTGCTCACTCGTCGTGCTCGTTCGAACGTCGAGCACAGGCTTCGCAAGTCGTGAACTGCACCGTGGGGGAGACTGTGCGATGGGCAAGGTCGACAAGAGGAGCGGACTAGTCATCGCAGGAAACGTCAATGAATCCCAACTCCGTCGTTCTCCCCGTTTCAAATCCCGTAGGTAAATAGATGTTTATTATTATTACAGCAGAAAAATACCCAGTGAGCTTGCAAGCTCTTTACGGGATTCCTGCATTGACACAACAAACACGTGAATTGACAAAAAATAAAAAAATAATATAAAAATTACAAATTAACCAAACAAAAACAAAAAAAATTACAATTTACACAGCGTCAGGTTCCGCGCTTTGGAAACAAACGCTTTACTTCATACAAACTCGGTCTTTTTTTGTTCATGATGGTTGCTCTTCAGAGCTGTTCTTTCGGGATAGCCGTGTCACTGAGCGCTCTTCCTCTCTCCCTCGGGACGTTTCGCCTCCCACGTTGGAAGCATGATCAGACGTCGCGAGGGAGAGCGCTCGGTGACACGGCCATCCCGAAAGAACAGCTCTGAAGAGCAACCATCATGAATCGAGCCGTGAAAAACCTACATCAGTACTTACATTTTTATTCGTCGGAAACACCGAGCCGAATTAGCCATTCTGATTAGATCACAATTTCATATTCACCGCACGTCACATTCTGAGCAAGTACAAAACAGAGCATTGGATGACGTGTTCTTGCGCATAAATATCCCGTAGACTGTAACAACACATTGCATCGGTCTCGTAATTGTTTTATAAACGTATCCCAAGCGTCCTCGATGTTATAAATATAATTTCGTAATCGATATTATTTTAACTACAAAGTGGTACGCATCATCTGCCAACCGTGTGCGTCAGTAAACACCAACCTGCACCCGTCTGTGCCAATCCACTGCGAGATGAAGGTTCCCCAATGCCTTGTTAGTCACGTGGATTAAGCGACCGGACTGGACCATGCTGGTCAATGACAGTGTGGGCATGACGGGTAGGCGTGGGACGGTAAAGCAGTCATCTACAACAATGAGATTTGCAGCATTGCCCTGTCCTGCCCCCGACGTGGTCCAGCAGCTGATAGAACCTGTCACACACGCTGGTGACCCATCGATACACTCTCCAGGCTCAAACCTCCTTCGCTTCTGAGATCTGATGAGAGTATGTGTATTCTAGGCGACTGCATAAAGGCAGTACAGTACTGAATAGGGGTATTCAATACGTACTCGACAGCTAAACCAGTATAATATTTAAAAACAATTCATTCTTTGTCAGAAACCGCTTAATCCTGTAGAGGGTCGCGGTGAGCTGGAGCCTATCCCGGCAGACACCGGGTGCAAGGCAGGGCTATACCCAGGGTGTGACGCCAGTCCATTACAGGGTACCGGAGACAATTTAGTCACCAGGCCGATTAACCTATGCAGCAGCATATGTTTGGATTGTGGGAGGAAATCGGAGTGCCCGGGGAAAACCCACGCGGACATGAGGAGAACATGCAAACTCCACACAGAAAGGCACCCGAGCCGGGATTCAAACCCGGGCCCTTCTTGCTGCGAGGCGGCAGCACTAGTCACTGCGCCACTAGTCACTGCACCACCGCCCTTAAATCATGATTCCACAATTAAGTAACGCTACAACACTCGTTATATTGCCGTGTTGTGTTGTATATTAGTCTTGCACAGTACGCAGAGAAGGGGCAAACGAAAAGGCAACTCCGAGCTGAAGCAACAGCCGCTCGGGATCCATCAAGAAGAGTTCGCTGGAAACTCCCGAGACTCACGCAGCCACGCTAAATCAGATTAATCGCTCCAGTGGATGCGTCCAAGACTAGGAGCCCAGCAAAGGCCTTTTTAGGATGATGATCATTGGGTTGATGCAGTCTGGACTCACAGAGCCTTACAAAGGCATATTTAAGCATTATTTGGTTTCGGTGGAAACAGCTCACACTCACGAGGCAAACGTAGGCCATATTTCATTCTGAGCTTTTGGTTAATGCGGCCAAGACTCAATGAGCCAAAATATACAAACCTACAGATAAACGCGAAACCGGCTGATAAACACTGGCCGTCGTGCTTCGAAGAATCGCAAAGAAAGAAGAAAGAACACCGGGAACGGCGAACGAAGCGAGCGCGGCTACGGCACCGTCCTCACGCTTGTGCCGCTCGATTCGATCATCGCTTCGATCATCGATTCGATCATCACATAAATCACTGATCTCTGACAATGATGATTGAAACCAGCGTCCCACACTGAGGGAGAGGGCCGAGTGTGAATCGCGCCGGCTGTGGGCTGCCCTTACCGCTTACCAACAGGGTTCTGCCTGGAGCTGCATTGTGGCCGAATTATTTGAGCCGTGACTGCTGTGGTCATCGAGTGACCTTTACGATGGCACGGAGGGAGCCGTCAATAACTGGTGATCTCTGCAATGAGTTTGTGCAAAAAAAAATTGTGACAAAAACCAAATGTCCTTTCTGGGATTTCCTACTCGTGTCACGATCAATAACTCGTTAAATCCCGCAGATCGCTCGTTCAATCCGTATGGTACAGTACAATGCTACTTTGTTATTTATTAAACGAAAATGTATGATGTGGTTACACAGGAGAAATATACAAATTGTTTATTTTTTCATCGTCAGACTCATAGGAGCGTTTGGGTGGCAGCGTGGCACAGTAGATATATAGATGTTTAACATTACAGCATAAAATACCCAGTGAGCTTGCAAGCTCTTTGAGGGATTCCTGCGACACGACAAATACGCAGGGGACACTGCTTGCCTGACAGCCTGGGTTTGATTCCCAACGGAAGACGCACGGCTGCCAAAACACACTCGAGCTCGACCTCGTTGTCGAATAGCTACGACAGGGGGAAAGGAGGGGGAAAGTCTAGCCACGTTCGGGAACGTAAGAGTTGTTTTCAAGCTAAACTCCATATTTCCTATCGATTTCATTTATTTTTGGCGTCTTTCCATATTTAATGGCATCTCGTTGTTATTGTTGTTTGTGAGTTTTACAAAACAAATCAGCATCATTCGGCAACCCGCCTGCGACCGGGAGAGCCGCGCTCTTTGATCCGAGGAGCGGTCAATCCGTTTGATCTGCGCGGGTCGTCCGCCTTCGTCTGCCGAGCGATCGCCCACTTTGATCGGAGCAGCAGTCGATCCCTTGATCCTGGGCGCGTGCCACCACCGCCGATGGTGACGACGGCATTTATTCTGAGATCGTGAAGGAAACCAAGGCTGCTGCTGCTGCTGCTGGTAATCATCCATCCGTCCATTGTCAGAAATCGCTTAATCCTGTACAGGGTCGCGGTGAGCCGGAGCCTATCCCGGCAGACACAGGACGCAAGGCAGGTGTATACCGAGGATAGGACGCCAGTCCATCGCAGGGCACCAAAGGCAATGTACTCAGTAGGCCAATTAACCTATGCGGCAGCATGATTTTGGACTGTGGGATGAAACCGTATTGCTTCCAACGTGGGAGGCAAAAACGTCGCGAGGGAGAGAGGGAGATCGCTCAGTGACACGGCTATCCCGAAAGAACAGCTCTGAACAGCAACCATCATGAATCGAGCCGTGAAAACCTACATGGGTAAACTGAGTGACAGTAGGCGGAGGAGGGCAGATGGGAGATGGGAGACGGGAGCACGTGCCCTGGTGTCATCGCGGTGCCCACACAAGACAAAGATGCCCTATATAGCCTTAACAGATTGTAGGGTCAGGTGCCGTTAGCGAGCACATATGAATGTCGAGACGGCACACGTGGAGGTAGGTGACCAGCACCACGCCCGGCCGCCTCTGTCTCCCTAGTTGCAATATTAACAAACGCCACTAGGTACTCATTTGAGGCTGAGTCGACCTAGGGGAGGCCCAGGACCGGTTCAGAATATCGTTACTGGTGTTGGCCGTCAGCGGAATTTGAACTCGGGTCATAGTCAGGTTTGTAGCCCAGCATGGCGCTAACCGCTGAGCCACCGCTCCCCACGCACAAACCGCGTACAGCCCTCTCCGTCTCTCACTCGTAGTGCGCGACGTGATCAAGGCAACGAGGGGAAAACGCGGTTGATGATGATGATGATAGTGTTTTTAATAACGGTGCATTACAGTAGTTGTTAAGATGATAAATGAAGACGATGGTAATGATGATAGAAAATAATCTGGGAGGACATCGTTCATGTTAGAAACTGCTGCTTAAATCATATTTAGTTGACACGTTAATATTCATTATGCATAAATTATTTATATTCTAGAACATGAAAGACTGTCAGATCTACCCACACAACGCGTACAGTATTTAGCATGTCTGCTTAAAGGAGAGATTCTGTAGATGACATTAGCTCTCCGTAGCGGTGTGGGAGAGCCGTGTCGAATGTTCCTTCTCTGCCGCCTCGCGACGTTGCGCCTCCCGCAGTGGAGGCATCGTCGGCATGCCTGACGATGCCTGGCACACATCGAGCCGCCAAAACGTACATCAGTAAATCTGTAAACGGTTGAAAGAATAGCGCGGAGCGTTTTGGCCGATCCCAAACACGTGCACATGTTCATGTTGCACCCGTCAATCCATTGTCAGAAACCGCTGAATCCTGAACGGGGTCGCGGTAAGCCGGATCCTATCCCGGCAGACACAGGGCGCAAGGCAGGGCTATACCCACGCCAGTCAATCACAGGGCACCGGGGGCGAATTAGTAACGCCATACTCGATACTCGGCTCACTTGGCGTGACTTCAGAGAGCGCGGCGACTCGGTGGCCTCCCTCACCTCCCCCTCACCTTGCCCACTCACCCGCTCGCTCGCTCACGTCCAGCGCGCCGTCGCAATTAGCGCAGCACTGTATCTCGATATAAATTGTTTAAGCGAACGCCCTCTGCCAATAATTGGCTCTTAATAATTCATGGCGGAAACGGTGATTGTGAGCGCCTAACTCCTTCCCACACTAACAATCTGACAATGGCCCGCGTGGTTGTGTCATATTCTGGATTTACCGCTCGATTATCTATATATATAAAATCGTAAGCCCTTTTACAATTCCCAGTCCGGATAAGCGGCCCTGTTGTTCTTGTACACGATAGACTCGGCCAAATCCCAACCAAATCGCGCGGGCCCTTCGCAGAACGACGCCACTCGGTCCCACGCGGGTTTCCGTCAACTTACCGCGCGCCTCGAGGCCAACCCCGCCGTCCAAGACCACTGCGTCTCCCTCCCCTCAGCGTTTACGCGCCGCCGGCATGACGCGCAGGCCCGCAGCTATTACAATTCCCAGTTCCGATACGCACCGCTCAGCCTATTACGATCCCCAGTTCGCATAAGCGGGGCCGCTATTACTATCCCCAGTGACGATCAAATTTACCCGGGCAACGCCGGGTCGCCCCACCTAGTTCATTATATATTCACCCTACACGTCAGCTAGTGATGCACGTCCGTTAGAGTGTTTGAATCGCGCGTCAAGTCGTCTGAATCCCGCGTCAAGTCGCTGCCAAAACTCCAGATTTTGCGTTAAAAGAAGCCCCATCATCTGCGGGCCTAGTTCATAGGTTACATAAATTTAATGGACTCTCACAACCGTACGATCTGGTGGAATATTCCTTTCGTCTAAGTGTCCGAGCGGGTGACGTGGAAAAGTGGTTGTTTACGCAATCACGCACGTGTGCATCTGCCACCGCGTTTCCAATAACGGACGCGTTCAGCGCAAGGGTAGGCTCTTGAGGTTGTCGCAATCCAGAGCGCCATAGTTCTGTTACTTTTAGCCGTCAGTTTTCTTTGTAACCACGTTTTGTATTACGATTAAGGCTTTTTAGCAGCTATTAGGCGCTTCTACTTTTTTTAGATTCTTCGAAGCGTGATGGTTATATGAGTTTCCGGCGCCAACATATTGCCAGACACTGCGCCTTATATATTACGGATAGCCATGTCGAGCGATCCCCATCTCTCCCTCGCGATGTTTCGCCTCCCACGTTGGAAGCATCATCAGGCGTGGGAGGCGAAACGTCGCGAGGGAGAGAGGGAGATAGCTCGACACGGATACCCTGAAAGAACAGCTCTGAAGAGCAACCATCATGAATCGAGCCGTGAAAACCTACATCAGACAGTAAACAACGCCAGGGTCTGAGAGAAACGGTATTTCGATCCTCTGTATGTCCTGTACATATGGTGGAGTTGACAAATAAAGTTGAATTGAATTGAAATAGAACAAACACTCATTAATTAGTTGGCTGATAACCTCATAATATATAATACGCAGTGTGTGGCAATATGTTGGCACCGGCAAACCGCCTGGCTGCCTCCTCCACCTCTCTGCGCTTTCCTCGCACCTCTGAGTCGTTCTCTCTTCGAATGAATACCTTCAACATTGAATGAATGTGCCGCGCGTTATAAATTTGAATTATTATTAAAATTATTGTGCTCAGCCGCACCATCGTGCAGCAGCAGGGACGAGGGCCACCGACACGCGATGGCCACGGCACGTGGGCCGGCGCGAGCCTGGGGCGGCACAGGGAAAAAAGCGCCCGAGCGTCGCGTTATTTTGTAGATTTTCTCGAGCGGTTTCCAGGAAACCGCTGGGCGCGGTGCTGTCGCTTTTTTATTGCCACGCGCGGCTCCGCTACTGTACGCAAAGTAAACGGCGAACCCGCAGCGAGCGTCGCGATGGCGGCACAGACAGCCACCCAGAGCCCCCCGTCCCCCATGCCTCCACGCCCACCGCTAAGTGAAATATGGGCGAGCGGTTACTTGGCCTGCGGTCTAAATTGCCCCCGTGCCCCGTGATGGACTGGCGTCCCCTCCGGGGTATAAGCCCTGCTGCCTTGCACCTGTGTGTGCCGGGATAATGAAACTAGCAGCGCGGTGTCTGTTGCTTCTGTTCCCATCGTCTGGGCCCCCTGCGAGTTGTGCAGTCCAGCTGCATTTCTACAAATGAGTTAATTCAACACATATAAATACTGATGTAGGTTTTCACGGCTCGATTCATGATGGTTGCTCCTCAGAGCTGTTCTTTCGGGATAGTCGTGTCACTGAGGGCTCTCCCTCTCTCCCTCGCGACGTTTCGCCTCCTACGCTGGAAGAATAACGCCTGATGCTTCCAAAGTGGGAGGTGAATCGTCGCGGCTGCAGCTCTTTAACGAGGGTGGACCAGACACCCCTTTCCTGAGCAACATATTCTAGCTCTTCCTGGGGGATTCCCAGGCGTTCCCAGGCCAGCCGAAGGATATAATCCCTCCAGCGTGTCCTGGGTCGGCCTCTAGGTCTCCGCCCAGTGGGCCGTGCCTGGTAGACTTCCGGGAGAGCCTCCAAGGGGGCATCCTTACCAGATGCCCGAACCACCTCAACTGGCTCCTCTCAATCTGAAGGAGCAGCGACTCTACTTTGAGGTTCTCCTGGATTTCTGCGCTCCTGTAACAATAATAATGATGAAAACGTCCACACAAGCTCGTTTTATCGCTCCATCCCCTCGCCCGGTGGACGGCGCGGCCCACAGCGCCGGTCGCAACGAGTCTCCGTGAACCGCGATCCATCGCCCTGACGGGACGAGCTAATTGTTCAGATTAATTAACGAGTGCGAGCGTCGGCATGGACGCAGAAAATCATTTCATGTAAAACAATGTTAAATTTGCAATTAATGTGCGATGAGTATTAATTATTAAATGAATGCTATTTTTAACGGTAAAAACCGTAATCTGTCCCTGCCAATTTAATTACCCATCGTGAATGATTAATTCCGTAGTTGTGTTATCTTTTAATTTGTCTCATTATTAACGTGTATACAGAGAACGCTCTAATTGCAAATTACTTTTTCACGGATGTGTTGCATGGTTTGCTTTCTCTGGCCAGTGTCGCTGCAACGCGGTTACAAACATCGCAGGGTTTTGGCACCAAGACAGCTCTTTAAGGAGGGTGGACCAGACATCCCTTTCCTCAGCAACAGATTCCAGCTCTTCCTGGGGGATTACCAGGCGTTCCCAGGCCAGCCGAAGGATATAATCCCTCCAGCATGTCCTGGATCGGCCTCTAGGTCTCCGACCAGTGGGCCGTGCCTGTTGTAGGTTTTCACGGCTCAGAACACCGGATGATGCCTCCAACGTGGGAGGTGAAACGTCATAAAGGAGCGAGAAGGAACACTCGACACGGCTATCCCAAAAGAACAGCTTTGGAGAGCAATTCTCAACTAGATATATCAGCCACAGCACTTCAGGACTGACATACGGGTCAATTAAATCTGACTCTGACCAGGAAAGGACAAGACTCTGTGGTTTGGAACGTGAAATACGTACGACCAATTAGCATTCACCAAGGTCACAAAGAGCACAAGCACACGCTAATCACGATGAGTGATGTGCCTTGCCTGCCGCTCCAAGTGAGAGTTCACTCGGTGAAGGAGCTCTCAACATATTTCACCTCAAGGGCCACATGGCCCACTCGGGTCTGCTCTCCACGGACCATTAGGTGGTGCTCGCAGCCCACTGATGGGTCGCGACCCACCGGTTGAGAACGGTGGATCTTCCGTTTGTCTGTTAGTCACCACAGATGACTCGTGTACTGGAGGCATTGTAGTCAAGTAAGGGCTCAATCAACTGTTCAAATGAGTGGCGAGTGTCTGGTGAGTGGTATTTTCTAAGTGTTAAAGATCCCATGTGGTGAGCCGTGCTCATCTGAGACAGCACGGCTCATTGCGCTAACACCTAAAGTGGCCCAGGTCCATGTCTCGAGGGCCGCTGTGACGTCACCACCACGTCAATAACGCCACTGTTCCCACAGCCACCAACCGCTAAGAGGGAAATCCACCAAACCACATCACAATTGCGCGTATGGATAGACAGTACATTCGCCTGCGGACTAAATTGCCCCTGGTACCCTGTGATGGACTGGCGTCCGATGCTGTGTATAGCCCTGCCTTGCGCCCTGTGTCTGCCAGGATAGGCCCCGGCTCACCGCAAACCTGTACAGGATTAAGCGGTTTCTGAAAATGGATGAATGGAAATACTGTATAGTTTGTACTGATGTAGATTTTCACGGCTCGGTTCATAATGGTTGCTCCTCAGAGCTGTTATTTCGGGACAGCCGTGTCGAGCGATATCCCGCTCTCTCTCGCGACGTTTCGCCTCCCACGTTAACGCCTGATGATGCTTCCAACGTGGGAGGCGAAACGTCGTGAGGGAAAGATGGATATCGCTCGACACGGCTATCCCGAAAGAACAGCTCTGAAGAACAACCATTTTTCCAAACAAGACTGCGAGAATTATAAAACACCGTCACAGTACTGCATTGCAGGTTTCCCTCAAATAGAATACCATACAGTGTACTGTATATATTTTCCACGATCGAGATAATTAAAATGTAAATATGCCCGCAGCCTGCCATTACAGGAGTTCTCTCTCTCCCGGAGTTCACGGTTTCATTATTTTCTCAGTGATATCTTTCATCTCAATAGGTAACGTATAACACCTGCAATCCAGTCTTGCCGGACAGGCCTCGCCCGCCTACCTACCCGAGGCCTGTCGCTGGTCGAGCGCAGCAGCCACAGACACGTACACTGGCGTGCATGACGACGATTGACATCCACACAGACATGCACACCTGTGCTCTGCGTTTAGCCGAGCCAATCACACTACCATGCACACCCACGCTCTATGTTTAGCTGAGCCAATCACACACGATGCACACCTGCTGTTGTGTTGCTGAGCCTGTCGCTACCTGCACAAATGTATGTCGTGGAACCCTCCACCACCTGACACACAGCTCTCACAACTCAAACTGTCACACGTGCAAGCTCGTAATGCACCAATTATATTGTTCATCTCACGGATAAGTTTAAAGAACACTCTTCGCAACCAAATTTGGCAGCAATTAGATTCGCAACATTTCACTCGAAACGGCTTCTTCAAACGCTGCGACAGAAAGACAATGTCTGCAGTCACACAAAGGGATGGATGCACAATTGCAAGTAAGGCCAATAATTTGGGATTCTTTTAATCTTAACTCAAAATCGCTCCTGCTGCCAGGTAATTACACGATGTGGGGGGGGTGTTCCGGGACAAGGCAGGACGCCGCGGCTACCGGAGACCACCGCTAAAATAGCCAAGGGCTCCTGAAATTTAATTTCTCTGCAATCAGCACCGCCTCTTTAATCCTCTGAGTGCTGAGCTTGATATCTCACTTGGCATCTATTTTGCAAAGCTGTGCAACAATTTATCGTAGAAACTGTGCACAAAAGGAAAGCGGTCCGGGCAGTTGATATATGTCAGCCACGGAGAGGAACACACGCAGCTTCCTAATGAAATCGTTAAATCGAGGAATGAAGCGGTCGCGCGGACCGGCGCCACTACTGCTGATTACACTCGCGCAGCTGTCGCGTCGCCCCGTCAGAGAGAGAGTCTCGTACGGCGATGGACGCGAAGGAGGCAGAACGTTACGAGGGAAGTGTACGTTTCGAAAAAACTAAACCCGACGCCCAAACGACGAATGTGTTCCATCGACCGTACAAGTCCGGGCCGCGACCGATTTATTCCCGGAGTAACCGAAGACTCCCGGTTCGGCGCGAGGGAAACAGCGGCGAGACGAAGCCTTCGCAGCGCGCCGCTAAGAAAAGGTGGCCGCGATTACAAACGGGCCAAAGACGTTTGCACCTCAAAACACGTATCGACCAAAAATACATCGACAATTTAAACCCGGGGGTTTTTTATTTAGAGTAATCTCACGGCTAAGATGCCCCCAGGCAAATATAATTGACAGAATACGGAACGCCTCAAAACACATATCGACCAAAAATACATCGAAAATTTAAACCCGGGTTTTTTTTTTGAGTAATCTCACAGCTAAGGTGCCCCCAGGCAAATATAATTGACAGAATACGGAACGCCTGCAAAGGTGGCGGGCAAACAGCGGCGATATTTATAGGCGCCGTGTCATCGCGGTACATTCAGAACAAGGACGGCGTTTTCATTCGGCGGGTGCCGGGTAAAAAACCCACGCGGAAACGGGGAGAACGTGCAAACTCCACAAAGAAAGGCCCCAGAGCCGGGATTCGAACCCAGGACCTTCTTGCTGTGAGGTTAAAAACACCTTCCTTCTCTAACTTACCACTACCAAAACAAATGTTGCGGTGACAGGCCTGGCATTAACCGTGACGCAGAGTAAACGCCGCACAACCCTCTTCAACACGCCGACAGCTCTCGCCCGCTGCCGCCTCGTGCCCTCGCGTCTCCGAGCCGTGATCGTCAGGCACATGACCTAAACGAAGTTTTACTTTTAATGCTGCATTTCCATCCGTTGCGAGTATTGAATAGCCCGGGTGTAAGATTCCACACGGGCCCACGACACCCGGGATAGGCGGCTCTGCGAATGAAGGTGCAACGCTACCCGACGTTTTCAATAAAACGTTCGGCAGCTAACGTTTTATTACTATTATTGTTGTTGCTCGGGAACTAGATTCATTGGCGCTACGCTGGGAGGAAGCAGAACTAGAAAGAGGGCAGGATCAGCAGGTTGCAAATTTCAAAATAAATATTTCGCCGTCAGACGTCGATTCCCCTTTCGAATTGAAGAGAGACGAGGCACGGCCCCCGGGCGACCATGGTGGGCGAGGCTCGCGGGCCGGCACTCGGTCAACTCGCAGACGTCACACTTCAGCCACGGCCCCTCTCAAGAGTTATTGGCAAACACATCTCGAGATTAGTTTGTGAAACTAATAAACAAGCTGTTGTGTAACACGCATTCAGCACGTATATTTACAAAAAAAAAACACCGTTTGTATAAAGAGACGTTTTGAACTCTAAGTGCATTGTTACAACAGTTGCTGTTCACAGTTTAAATCACAGCCGTCCAAACGTTGTAAACGTTTCCACCCAAGTCCAAACTTTTACGAAACACGCCAACAACTGTAGGCCACTTGTCAGAGCTCCTGTGTAACCCGTAACGGGTTCGAACGAGGAGGCGCGTCTGACGAGGTATGCCGCTATAAGATACTTATGTATTTGCGATTCTTCGAAGCGCGATGGTTAAATTACAGTTTCCAATTTCTTTACACAGTTCTTTGCATTTTTATTGAACTCTGCAAGGTCCTTTGAGCTGCAGAGGTTGTGTAGTAGAGCGCAGACAAGGCAGTGCTCCATAGTATGGTCTGCTTCTCCACATTCACAGGTGGT
>JAZEWU010000025.1:7804126-7815809 GCA_036362915.1 Geotria australis | reverse complement strand
CCTCAAGACACAGACGGTGTTCCCCCAGCTTGGAAGAAAACCAATAGTGACTAAAATTTGTTTACGAGATACAGCACAAGGCAAGCACCTGCTGCTGTCCGCCATGTTTATTTTACACGTATCAACAGTAAGGGCGAAATGTGGCCAAAATATCCGACGACCCGCTCAACACATCTAATACAATTCATGACAGGCCGTGCGAATCCCAGACACTGTGTCCTATATACAGTATCGAACCGCCTCAGGCAGGATTTTTCTTGCCGTAAGGCGCAGATGTTACCGCAGCGCAGACACCCTGCCGCCCAAACATCTCGCATGGTGCACACATCCACCACTCCCACGACGAGCAAGCCGATCCTCACTGTTCCGCTATCTGTCAATCACCAAGAAGCCGCAGATAGGCTGCGCGACAGAAATAGGTCAATGGTGCCTGCACGAGGAGACGCTATTGAACCGTGGTTAACGCGCCGCGCCTCCCCTCCCCGACGTTCACAATCGGTACACACCGGTTCACGCGGTTCGCGAGCACAGTACGCGAATCCACAACACGGCCGTTTCCGCGTCTACACTCATCGTCTAAGAGCGAGCCTGGTTCTCCGCATCGATCCGGCGCAGCGAGGGACGGGGTGGAAACGGCAATCCAGCCACAGCACCGTGGAGTGGTGGAGTTCTCTGCAGTGACCCCAATGTTCCATTTCACCAGCTCTGTTGTGTCAATGCAGGAATCCTGTCAAGAGCTTGCAAGCACACTGGGTATTTTTCTGCTGTAATAATAAACATCTTATGTATCTATCTGAGAGCACATCCACCGAGGAGATGGAGCGATGAAATCAGCCGATAAGCACGTTCGTTCTCGAGGGTTTGATAGCTCGAGAGACCGGGAGAGGTGGCTGGCGGAAACCTTCGTCCGGCGTGCCCGGTGACATCATCGCCATGGGACGGCAGCTTTTTAATTTAGCGCCGGGTTTAATCTGAAAGCTTTTGGGAAACTCTGCGATCGATAATCCTGTTTTCTGCAGAGTAGGACCTGCATAGCAACACATTTACACTAAACTTCAGTTCCCATTGAATCAATCGTTGTAATGGCTTGAATCAAGATCGTTTCTGTGATGTCAGTACACCAATTTAAGACGCCGGGTCAGGGGACACAAATATTCGGACTCACTGGATCCTGTCCTGAACATGCTTGGTGCGATTTTACGCTAAAACGGTCGTTTATAGAATTGCTGGATTTGGTTGTGGAATCTTTCGGTTGGCCTGGGAACATCTGGGAATCCCCCAGGAAGAGCTGGAATTTGTTGCTGAGGAAAGGGATGTCTGGTCCACCCTCCTTATAGAGCTGCCGCCGCGACCCTCACCAGGACAAGCGGTTTAGAAAATGGACGGATGGATGGATGTGGAATCGTTCTTGAAATCAGGAGCGAGCGAGCGACCTGCTGAAACAATAACAACTGGCGCGCCGTCCATCGCTCGAACTCGTGACGGCGTCATTTGTTTGGCAGTGTCGACGTAATTTTCGCCAGATAATTACGGGTACTAACACAAAAATACGATTAGGGATATTTTTAACAACTGGTATCAATCATTTCAAAGGTAACATTAATTAATTTAGGTACAAACATGAAAAGCATCGGAGCACACATATTATTCCGCGTGATGCAAGGGCGGATCATCACCAAATCTGCTTATTGGCGACACTTTGCCGTGGAAGAAGGATAATTCTTCTGAACGATGCCCCATTAAAAACGCATTCTCCGTATCTAACGCTGCCGTGAAACATCAAACGGTAGACGGGACGCAAGCCGGCTCGGCTGAAAGACGCAACGACGGAGAAATGCGGGGAGAGACAATGACGAAACCCAACGGTGACAACGACAGCTAGATCAATGTGTGTTATTACAGTAGAGGGGATCAAGGTAGACGAGTTCACGTCGCGATCCCGGTCAAGTAATACTTAGTATTTACCTGCAAAATTATACCAAACACTTCGAAGCCAAGGAGCTGAAAGACAACGATGTCCAGAAGCTCAACACATGCCAGAAGCCTCTCAGTCTGGAGCAAGAAGAGAGGCCAATGCCCGCCTTTAAGACCAGCACTGACTATTATATCTCTAAATGTTGAAGGGCTGTCTGCAACTAAAGAAGAACTTGTTGCAATGGGAAACTGTCACATAACCATCACGCTTCGAAGAAACGAATCGAATTCCAATTACAGTAGAAAATACCCAGTGAGCGTGCAAGCTCTTTACGGGATTCCTGCATTGACACAACAAACATGCGAATTGACAAACATAAATAAAACCTATTAAAATAACAAATGAACCAAACAAAAAAAACATTTACACACGAGAGTAGTATTTGTTTCCTTGCACCGTCGTTTACATTTGCGGGATAACAGAGATGCACCAAGCATTTTGCATATGGTCCACATTTTGTAAGATCCGTTCGCTTACTGATGTTAATTACGTGAGTTGAAATGTGGCATTATTATTATTATTATCGTAGCGACGCACCGAACATTGGGCCAGATGTTGACTCTTTTCCCACCGCTGGGTTAGGTGGGAGGAGACGGCGGAATACCAAACAGATAACGAGGGGGAGGGGGGCGCACTGGATGGAGCCACGCACCGCGAGGGGGGGCACGGGGGTGGGGGGCGATAGGGGAGGGGGGCATTACCGGGGACTCGGGGGGGACTGTGGTTCGCGCGTGTGTGTGCGTGTGCGTGTATTGAAGGTAGATGGAGCGGTGGCTCGGCGATTAGCGCGCGGCGCCGCAAACCTGGCTATGACCCGAGGTCGATTCCCGCTCACGGCCAACACCGGTGATGATTTTCTGAACGGGTCCTCGGCCTCCCCTAGGTCGACTCAGCCTCAACATTTTTACCTAGTGCGGTGTGTAAAAACATCACCACTGGGGAGACACAGATGTCCGGGCGTGGTGCTGGCCACCCACCCCCTCGTGTGCCGTGTCAGCCTTGTTGCCTCGCAGGAGTCCCGTAAAGAGCTTGCAAACTCACTGGGTAATTTTCTGTTGTAATTATAAACATCTAAAATTATAATAAAATAGGTGCCTACAGTCTGTTTAGGGCTTTAGGCTATACAGGGGATCTTTGTGTTTGTATTGAGGGTGGCGGGAGCACGTGTGTGGCGAGGCGACGTTACGTAATCCTGGGCAGCACCTCCGCTGGCTCACCGAGGAGGCGGGTGTCCCAGGAGGTGCTACGGGTCATACAAATAATTTTTTTTTAAATGTATAACGCGTGGAACATATTCATTCAATGTCGCAGGTATTCGTTCGAAGAGAGAACGACTCACAGGCCTGGCGAGGAAAGCGCAGAGAGGTGGAGGAGGCAGCCAGGCGCAAACATAGTGCCACACACTGCTTCCTAAAATATTATGATGTTATCGGCCATCCGTCCCTCGTGAAACGTCGCGAGGGGAGAGAGGGAGATCGCTCAGTGACACGGCTATCCCGAAAGAACAGCTCTGAAGAGCAACCATCAAACCTTGGTCTGTTCGTGCGTTACCCATAATGCCGAACAACATCACGGGATGTGTTTTGAACGCGAGAGCGATGGCTGTGCGCGGACAGCGCCGCCCTCAAACAAAGACAAAGATCCCCCGTATAGCCGTAACAGATTGTAGGGTCAAGTGCCGTTAGCGAGGAGCACCTGAAGGGGTGTGTGACCGGCACCACGCCCGGCCGCCTGTGTCTCCCTAGTGGCGATGTTTACCCACCGCATTAGGTACTCATTTGAGACTGAGTCGACCTAGGGGAGGCCCAGAACCGGTTCAGAAAATCGTCACTGCTGTTCGCCGTGAGCGGGATTTGAACTCGAGTCATAACAAGGTTCGTAGCCCAGCATAGCGCTAACCACCGAGTCGGCGCTCCCCACAATACCAGGCGCGCTCACGGGCGGCAATCCGTCGCGAACCACACTGCGGTTACGACGACGAAACAAATGTGGTCTCAACGTTAATGGGGAACGAGACGGATCATTAGCGCAGCATTAGGCTGCTCGAGCTTGAGTGTGAAGGCCCGAGGCTGCGGATTAGAATTGTCACGCTTCTCGGCCACAGATTCATCGTGGCGGAGTTGAGCCGCGTCCGCGTTGCCTCCGTCCCGTCTGGCCGCCGCGGAGAGACGGAACTCGCCGCGATCGCGGGCCCCACAAACGCCCCACGGGGCCACGCCAGGGCCACGCGAACAGTCCGGCAGGGCCCCACCGCGGCCACGCCAGGGCCACGCGCACACAAGATAACCCGGATATCTTTAGGCCCAACAAGCAATCACGGAGCCAGACCGAGGCAGACTCGACGCAAACCTACCCCTGTCGCACGCTCGTGTCACCGTGAATACGGCGGCCGCGATGTGGATAAGGACTCGGCTTGTTTCATATTCACGAGCCCTTCAAATGCTGAGAGCAGGCTGGCACATCTGTGGATGCTGCATTAGAGACCGACGCGGAATAGCGACCACCTGGTCTGTAACGTCCGTCGATTCCCAGGAAACGATGACTTGCGATGATATTTAAACTGCGAGCGCGCATCAAAGTAAGACCACCTGTCCGTACATGACGAATAGCCGCGGAGGCCGTTAGCCGCTGCTAAACTGGTCGCAATGGCATTACGTGTAACATATACCCCTATTTACTAATTAAACATTGATCCCGGGATGTTGGACGACATCCTCCTGGATTAACGAAATTACTCTTCACTCTCAACGAGTGTTTCGCAGAGTCCGGGCCGGGTCTAGAGACGGACCGTTTTATTACGGCCGTGTGAACGTCAAACGCCGTTTCTGACGCGCGCATTTTGTTGGGTGCGCATGCAAATCGGCTCCGTTAGCGTTCGCCAGCCTCCGACGATTCGATCGCAAATTCGGTGAATAAAACAGCGAGCAGACTTCTCATCGCCCGGGCAAATTGGCGCGGAACACTTTATAAATAACGGATGGCGCGTGTGATCGCGCGCCGTGAATGCGCCAATACAAATCGGCCGATTCGCTACGAGGGAGCGCGGCGTCGAGGCAAACAGATAGATAGATGTATATTATTACAGCAGATTAATACCCAGTGAGCTTGCAAGCTCTTTACGGGATTCCTGCGACACGACAAACATACGAACTGACAAAAAGTAAATACAAATCTAAAAATAACAAATGAACCAAACAAAAACATTTACACACAGCATTGCACATAATTGATCAAATCAAGAAAAATACGGTTATACATTGCGATGGGGAAAACCATAATTATAGGTAGCTTATTCAACATTGAGAGTGCAGCATTTGAAATTGTAATTCCAACTGGGATCTGAGGTTGGTCTTTGAAGGTAGTGACTGTAGATTCAAGCTCATTGCAGCAATATTGTTCCAAAAACGTGGCGCAGCCGCCACAAAAGCTTTTTCCCCATATCGTGATGTGAAGCTCGGATCATTGAGCACGAGGTGTGAAGCATGAGCCGGAGCGAGGCGCGGAGGAGCCGGAGCGAGCGTGGGATCGTGCCACCACGCGGGGGTGGGGGAGGGTGGGGTGGCGGTGGAGCCGGTGAAACCGGCGAAAACCTACGTGGCCACGGGGAGAACACGCAAACTCCCCGCAGAAAGGCACCCGGGACCTTCTTGCTGTGAGTCGGCAGCGCCGCTCACCGCTACGCCACCGTGCGCCCTTTCTCACCGTAAAAACGTGCACAGAGCATCCGGTTAAAAATAAACTTTCCCAACGTGAGCGTCTGATTGTCTGTGCGCGGGGACCGCTAATCGCGCAAGCGTGCTGCCATTTTACGAAACGCGTTCGGCTACACTTGTCAAACAATTCGGCATTAAGGTTTTCACAAAATGAATTAGATGCCTAACGTGAGCCGCTCCGCGCCGTTCAATCTCGCCGTCGCGGCGACGGGGAATTGTCACCGCGCGGTTTGCGCGATACAGCCGTCGAGACGCTCTTTTGGACGCACGGGAATCCCACAGGGATACAACTTCTCAGGGCTGCGGGGGCAATTTAGTGACGACAATTAACCGAGGCAGCAGCATGTCTTTGGACTGTGGGAGGAATCCGGAATAGCCGGCGAAACCCCACGCGGACACGGGGAGAGGACGTGGGGAGAGGACGTGGGGAGAGGACGTGCAAACGCCGCACCGCGCCGCTCGTCGCGTCGCAAACGAAACGAGCTGCCGCCCGGTCGTCTGCCGGAAGCGGCGTCGCGGTTTGCGCGCGTTCCGTCGAACGCGATCGTAAACACATCCGACGACATTAAACCCACCGAAGATGTTTCCATATTTCAACGCGAATGCATAATTTATCATTTCGTTCGTACGCGAGCAGCGCCCGACACGGGGAGGCGGGCGGGCATCGCCCATCTCCAAACGCGGCGGCTCCTCCGGGCACCGAGGCTGCGAGACCACCGCTCAAAACGCAATCCCCATCTACCGCATTCTCCACGGAGCCGACGGGCAAACGAGCACGACTTTTAAGACGCCAAGTGTCAAGTCAAGTGGCTCGGTGTTCTTTGAAAACGACACCACTCCAGGGTAGCGGCGCATCGCTCGCAACCGTCATTTTTCTGCGAGGAGGACGAGGTGAGGTGGCTGCCTCGACTCGTGCGTTTCTCCACCACGTTCCGAGTAGGTTTCCTTTGTGTTCTCAAGTTTCCAGCCGTAACTAAAAGAAATGTAACAACATAACTGCTATTGAGCAAACCAATGCTGAAAAACGCATTCATTCGTTGTCAGAAACCGCTTAATCCTGTACAGCGTCGTTGTACCTACAAATAACTTAACGACTGACTCAACTGGGAATACAAATATCAACATTGACCCCCGACTGTAAAGATCCTGCAGGATCCTTCGGAAACATCTGACTCGGTGAGGATGTCTCGGGTAAACAATCGATAAGACCTTTACGTAACAGGGCTAGGCATGCGTCAGGTCAACGATCATTTCCTGGCCTCTCATTGGTCGACCGGCTCGGAGCTGATCGCATCACCACAGACCGGGCCAGGGCGCATTAGTCCGCAGGCCAATAAACCTATGCAGCAGCATGTCTTTGGAATGTGGGAGGAAACCGGAGTACCCAGCGAAAAACCACGACGACAAGGGGAGAACATGCAATCTCCACACAGAAATGCCCCCGAGCTGTCATTGAAATCGAGTAAATTTCGCGTAACTTTTCTAATTTGACAAATTTGGACTAAATTTGCCCCGGTGCCCTGTGATGGACTGGCGTCCCACCCGGGTTAGAGCCCTGCCGGGATAGGCTCTGGCTCACCGCGACCCTGTACAGGATTAAGCAGTTTCTGACAATGCATGGATGGATAGACCAAATTGGAACAATAACGCCAGCACACAATGGCCTACTCATTTTGAGTTACAGGACGGGATCTTTGACGAACGCCGTCATGCAACTGGCATAAAGTATTTCACGCTTAATGCGCACGGCGTTATTAACCACCTGTCGGATTTGAACTGTGAACCTCGTCAATTAACGGTGACAGCGCCGGCGCTGGGGCACCGAACGAACCTCAGACAACAAACAGCAGAGATCCAAAGTTATGGCCTCAGCTTGTGTGTGGGGATCGCATCGTATTGTAAGCTGGGGGAATTAAATTTGCCGTTGAAGTTTAGGAACTACAATCACTCGGCGGAAGGCTACGGAACTGTGCGGGTTCCTGATATACAGTACATCATTCGCTTTGCACCGTACTGTAAAGAGGATTAAGCAGCGAGCATTAGAGCAACAGCACAGAGGGGACCCGTCGTCAATGTTATTATTTTTATTATCATAACATGTGCTGGAACACATTACATAAGACCAAACAAGCCTGTCTTTAGGGAAGCTAGTTACTGATCCTCTGCCCTCTGGGAACTCCACTACTGTGCCTGGAATAATGGATTTCTGGCAGCTAGGGCAAATTCCTGCTTTGAGCGTTTATTGACGAGCCATCGCTGCAATAGCGCCTCCTCGAAAGGGAATACTTAGCGGCAGGAATAACGGATTGTCAACCGCGAGCTTGCGGACGGTGCTTGTCGCGACAGAGTGCCCCCCCCGGTCCTTTGCGAGAGTTTGAGCGGCACTGTGCCCCAACGCGCAACCACGCCAGTAGGAAAAATGGGCTACAACACGCCGATGACGCCTAAGAGGATGCGACCTGTGTGGAAACGTTTAAGTGTCCGGACCGGCGTTGCGCCTCCCACGCCTGATGCCTCCGGCATCGTCATCACGCCTGATGATGCCTCCAACGTGGGTGGGCGAAACGTCACGAGGGAGAGATGGAGATGGCTCGACACGGCTACCCCGAAAGAACAGCTCCGATGAGCAACCGTCAGTATTGTTGCTATTATTAATTGGTATGTCCAATGCATGGCTCGCCCGTGTCCGTGCTGTGAAGGGGTCGGTGTGCGACGCAATCCCACGCCGGCACGCGTCACGACACGCAGCCCACAGCACCCCGAATACGATTCCCGTCTCCGTTTGCTGCACGCATGTAATACATATGTGTTCTCAGTTAATCTGTCTTGATGCTATTGACATGCCGTTCTCGCCACAGCCTTGTGCAGCGCTTTGTGACCCTCGGGTGAAAGGCGCTCTATAAATGCTATTATTATTATATACATGGCAGGCCTATGTAACTCACGTGGTAGACAAACATCCCCCGTATAGCCTTAACAGGCCTTGACAGGCTGTAGGGGCAAGTGTTGTGAGCGAGCACCTATGGGCGGCCGGCACCACGTCCGGCCGCCTTTGTCTTCCTAGTGACACTATTTACATACCACACTAGGTACTGTTTTGAGGCCGAGTCGAAAATCGTCACTGTTGTTGGCCGTGAGCGAGATTTGAATTCGGTTCATCGGCAGGTTTATAACCCAGTGCGCTAACCACTGTGTACCGCGCGTGTCACATATGTAACACGCACGGTACACGTACGCGACAAGCACGGGACGCACACGACACGTGCACGATGCGTGCATGGCGTAGGCGGTACACATGTGTGACATATGCGGTGCATGCATGTGGCGTGCAGGGTGCGTCACACGTGACATACGTGACACGTGCCGGTCACGTTACACGGGAGCGGTCACGCGGCACGTGCGCGGGATGCGACGCTCGTGTCGCGCGTGTCAAGCACTCGACACGTCGTGACGATGTTTATTATTACAGCAGAAAAATACCCAGTGAGCTTGCGAGCTCTTTACAGGATTCCTGCACTGACACAACGAACACGGAGGGTGAGCAGGGCGGCCTCCCTCCCGGCACAACGCGGGGCAATGTGCGGGGCGCTCCTGCTGCGGCGACCTCACGCTCTACCCGCAGCATGGGCCGCGTGCCACTCTGTGTCACTGTGCCACTCTGTGCCACTGTGTGTCACTCGGAGGCAGCGAGGCGCGCACGCCAGCTCACGCATTCTGCGGACATTGAAATCCGAGCAAAGCTATGAATAGCGTGGCGACGCGCAGACGATGACGATGATGCTCATCTGGTTAGTGCATTGCCCGGGAAGAGGTCGCGAACCCGGAGGAATCGCACACACGGTCAGCACGGACGGCTGGGGAGTGCGGGGCGGGAGCGGGGAGAGCAGGGGAAAGGAGAGGGCGAGCAGCGGAGCGAGAGAGTAGCGGAGAGAGGGAGCGGCGGAGAGAAAGAGAGGGAGCAAGCAGGGGGAGCGAGCAGGGGGAGCGAGCAGGGAAAGGGGCAGCAGGGAGAGAGTGAGCAGCGAGTGGAGGACCCGCCGAGACGCTGCTCCGCTCTGACCCGACGCGCCGAGCCTCCCGCTCATCACCATCATCACCATGCCCTCGGGGCGCTAAAGCGGATCACACGCAACCCGCTAAGCCGGCGTGGCGCCTCGCACGCACGCACGCACAGTGGCAGTGGCAAGCGGGGCCGTGGCCAATTCACCCTCGCCGCCACCATCACCACCAGCAATCACCAGCATGATGCCCGGGAGCGGGAATCTCTGAAGCTGCAGCTCAGTGGCTATAGCGCGCTGGCCTATAAACCTCTCAGTTATTCTGTCTTGATGTTATTGACATGCCGTTCTCTCCACAGCTCGGATTACAAAAAAAAATCCCCAAATTTGTTTTGCTGATTTTCCCGTTCTGTCGTTGTTGACATGCCGTTCTCTCCGCAGCCCTGTGCATCGCTTTGTGACCCTCGGGTGAAAAGCGCTCTATAAATGCTATCATTATTAAACCTGGCGATCCGAGTTCGAATCCAACCCGGGCTCGCGGCTAACATCGGTGACGATTTTCTGAACAGGTCCTGGGCCTCCTCCCCTCCTAGGTCGACTCAGCCTCAAATGAGTACCGAGTGCGGTGTTTAAACATTGGCACTCGGGAGACAAAGGCGGCCGGGCGTGGTGCTGGTCACCCACCTCCTTCCTAGGTGCCGCTCGCTAACGGCACTTGACCCTACAGTCTGTTAAGGCTACACGGGGGTCCGTGTCTTTGGTGGTGCTGGTGGTGGCAGTGGTGGTGGTGCCCTTCATTTGTCCAGGCGGCGCTGCAAAGCCCAAAGCCCTCAAAATGGATTAGTTGGGAGATAATGGATGTGCTCGCGCGCCTCTCGCTTCGATTAGCCGCGTTAACCCTCGCTCCGGCGACACGAATTATTGTCATAGATAAACGCGGCCGTGTTAGGGGAGCCCGTGCCCCCCAGAGCCCGTTCCCGCGCTCCCACAGCCCGTGCCACCGCTCACAAAACCCGTGCCCCAACTTACAGAGCTCGTGCCCCCCAAAGCCCGTGCCCATATCATCCACCCCGACACCCAGCCCCCCTCGCTCCCCTACGACATCACCTCCAGTCACATCCATCATCACACAGCCATCTCCATGGAACTTCCATCACGCGAGCAGCGGCAAGCAAGCGTCCGTCATCGCGCCCCCATCACCCGCCATCACACGCCCATCACCACACGCCGTCACCCACAGCACGCATCCACCATCACGCATCGCCACCCGTCCAACACCGACCACCATGCCCGGCAGCAATCAGTGGCTCCCCCACGCTGCGCGACGAGCCGCTACGCGCGCCGCCCTCACCGCTCATGCCGGGGTGAGTGTCCCTGGCTCCCGGCTCTCGGCTCCGGGTCCCCGGCTGTGGGTCCCGGGGCTGCCTGGGCGACTCGGGGGGGGGGCTGCGGACGCGAGGACGAGGAGCCAGGCGGCTGAACGACGCGGGACCGGAGCCGCTGTCTCAGCCGCAGCAGATCCGAGGAGCGGCGGACGAGACCACGGCGCGGTGCGGGGAGTGGGGGGAGAGATATGAGCCGCGGCCGGAATCGCGGCTCCCGCGCGGAGCCTCCGAGTCGAGCCGGAGCGAGCCGCCGTGGAGTCTCGCTCTTGTTCTCTGAGAAGCGCGGCCGCTGAGAGCCGCCGGGAGCCGCGTGTGTCCGCTGTGAGTCGCCGCCGTCGCNNGGGGGGGGGGGGGGGGGGGGGGGGGGGGGGGGGGGGGGGGGGGGGGGGAGCGTCGTGACCCCCACCCTCGCGAGATCAATGGCGCCCCTCCTGCCCGCCTCCCCCCGCTTCCCCCGTCTCCGTGTGGCCGCTGTGGCCTCCCCCGCACTCCGCCCGGCCACGATGCCCAACGGCGCCGGGTTCGCGCCCTCATCCTGCTCCTCATCAAGCCGAACGCAGTCGCCCCCCCCCCACCCCCTCTATCTCACTCTCCGTGACAAAGTGAGGAGCA
>JAZEWU010000025.1:7785035-7795038 GCA_036362915.1 Geotria australis | reverse complement strand
GAAAATGAATGAATGAATGAATTATTGCTGCTGACGTACGTGAAGCTTGGCCTGATTCTTGAAGGCGTTCTCCTTGATCTCGGTGAGCTTGTTTCCCTGCAGGTCGAGGAGCGTCGTGTCGGGCGGGATGTCGCTGGGCACGTCGCGGAGTCCTGCGCCCGCGCGCGAGGAGGAGACATACATCCGTCCGTCCATCGTCAGAAACCGCTTAATCCTCTAGAGGGTCGCGGCGAGCCGATAGGTAGCTTATGCAACATTGAGAGGGAACAAGTGCAACATTTCAAACACAAATCAAGATTTGCAATCAGAACTGGGCAGACATGTTTTATTCTAACTGGGATCTAAGGTTTGCTCATCGAAGGTAGCAACTGTAGCTTCAAGCTCATGGCAATATCGTTCCGAAAGCGTGGCGCAGCCGCCACAAAACCTTTTGCCCCATATCTTGACGTGACCCTAGGAACATTATGCAGAAAGTACGTCGAGCTTCTAATTCTTACTTTGTTAATCTGAATGCTTAACAAATCCTTCTAATATTGTGCTGACTTATTAAGTAAGACCTTAAGTATGAAAAGGGCCCCAATGAATGCTTGTATGATTATGAATCGCCGGGCTGCGGCCACGGCGCCATTCGGGTCACCGCGGCGCACGTGGTGCCGTGCCAGGCTCCCCGCCTCGCCATCACTCTCGTTCGTGCCGCTGTCGATACCCGATAGAAAACGTTAATTAAACATGGGGCGGACTCGGGGCAGGCACGGACAAGCTCCATACACCAATTACCACGGGTTTGCGAGGCCGGTAACCGCCGCCTCAAGCTCCCGGGTAGGGCACACGGATCGATTCCAGGCTGCACACGATAAAGCGGCGGTACCCATCCTTTTTATTTATGCGGACCACTCGGATCATTCATTCATTGTCAAAAACCTCTTAATCCTGTACAGGGTGTAAGGCAGGGTTATACCCAGGATGGGACGCCAGTCCATCACAGGGCACCGGGGGCACCTTAGTCAGTAGGCCAATTAACCTACGCAGCAGCATGTATTTGGACTGTGGGAGGAAACCGGATTGCCCGGCGAAAACCCACGCGGACACGGAGAGAGAGAGAACATGCAAACTCTACACAGAAAGGCACCCGAGGAAGGATTCGAACCCGAGGGGGGGTTCTTGCCGTGAGGCGGCAGCGCTACTCACCGCTACGCCAGCGTGCCGCCTTACCGGCTATGTGTAACCATCTATCAATCTGTGGATATCCACCTATCTGGGGTGGGGTGGGGGCGTGCGACGAGCCTCACCGAGGTCGGAGCACTGCACCACCTTGTGGTTGCACTGGCAGCCGAACGGGCAGACGTGCTGTGTGGGGCGAGGCGGCGGGGGGGGACGCGACGTCGGCGGCCGCGCCGGTTCCGGCACCGGCATCTCCCCCGAGCTCTCGTCGCCAGCCATGAAGTCGAACATCTGCGACTGCTGGAAGGGGACGGCGCGGCCCGGCGACGCCAGCGCGCCGAGCAGGAGCAGAAGCAGCGACAACAGCCGCGGGGTCACGGCCAGCGGGGTCACGGCCAGCGGGGGGGTCATGGCGAGCGGGGTGACGGCGAGCGGCGATGGGGCCCGAGTCGCCGTCTGCGGAGACCGCGTGGTGGGGAGACGCGGCACAAACACGCCTTACCTGCTGGAACAGCCTTGGCGACCCGACATCCATCCATTTTCAGAAACCGCTTAATCCTGTACGGGGTCGCGGTGAGCCGGAGCCTATCCCGGCAGGCACAGGGCGTAAGGCAGGGCTGTACCTAGGATAGGACGCCGGTCCATCACAGGGCACCTGGGGCAATTTAGTCGGTAGGCCAATTAACCTGGCAGCATGTCTTTGGACGGTGGGAGGAAACCGGAGTGCCCGGCGAAAACCCACGCAGACACGGGGAGAACATGCAAACTCCACACAGAAAGGCGCCCGAGCCGAGCCGGGCGATACCCACTGCGCCACCGTGCCGCCCCCATGGAGCAAGTCAGTTTTTTTATTATTTAAGCTGGAAGGAACCGCTGAGCTGCGTAGCTCTTATCCACAGTTGTCCAGCGGGGAGGGGTAAGCGAGCCCGGCGCCTCGGGGCCCCGCGCGTTCCCCGCGCACCTGAGCACCGCACCGCCCGCACCTCCCACGCGTCACCGCCACGCCGAGACACGCCACCATCCACTGCGACACACACCTCCTATTCATCCATCCATTGTCCGAAACCGCTTAATCATGCACAGGGTTGCGGTGAGCCGGAGCCTATCCCGGCAGACACAGGGCGCAAAGCAGGGCCATACCCAGGATGGGACGCCAGTCCATCACAGGGCACGGGGGGCCAATTTAGTCACCAGGCCAATTAACCTATGCAGCAGCATGTCTGGACTGTGGGTGGAAACCGGAGTGCCCCGGCGACAACCTACGCGGACACGGGGAGAATATGCAAACTCCACAAAGAAAGGCACTCGAGCCGTGGCACGGTTGTATTCAAGTCAACGTGTTATGTAGCATCGGGTGAGAACATACTCACTGTTGCGATGGTGGCAGGACCTTTTGTCGCGTTTGTAAAGGTGACGTGATAGCGCCTGACACTCGGGGCTCATTTCAAACCTGCCACGCTGTGGCACACAGCTTGATCTCTGGCTCCTGTGTTGCTTGCGAATATCCGCTCTCTGTGTCACAGCCGCGGTTGGGAGCGCTTGCCCCCGACTCATTTCCCCGCAGAGCGATGGCAGCCGAGCCTCGTCTTGCCCCGCACCCCATGTCCCTTGATTTATAATGATCACAGCCTTTCCCGGACGAACGGCCCGATCCACTCTGACGCTGAGAATATTAAACTTCATTGTAGCTCCACATTCAAAACTCAAGGTTGGTGCTCCGAGGATCTGCGGCACCAGGAATAGATCCCAGCGCCTTTCTCTCGTGTGACCTTCACTGATCAGTGCAGCCACCATAACCTTGTCACCATTAATTCTGCCGCGACAGAAACCCGAAGCCGATACAAGAACTACCTTGAAGCCCCAATCCGCTCCACTCACTAACGACCGGAGAGGCTCATTATTCTTGGCACCTCTTTCCTCATAATCTTGGAACCCACACATTGCTCGGGACCTTTCCAGGAAACGTGGGTTCCTTTTTAATTCAAAATCTCACTTTCTTATCAGAAATGTCTAACACTCTGCACATGTGATTAGAGTTGCCCGGAATAGAGTTCCGCTTCAGAGTGTCGGGTGGTGTGTGATGGAGTCAAGAGCGATGACTCAGTCCCGCGTCCCTCTTTCCCTTCCCCGTCTCTGAGTGCCTCTCTCCTCCGTGTCGCTGTGGCCGGTGGTCAGTGTTGCTCCTAAAGCACAAATTATCCGTGTTTCCCGACCTTACCGATGCCTTCATCCATACATCCATCCATTGTCAGAAACCGCGTAATCCTGTACAGGGTCGCAGTGAGCCGGAGCCTATCCCGGCGGACACAGGGCGCAAGGCAGGGCCATACCCCGCAAGACCCTCCACAAGACAGACAAAGATCCCCCGTATAGCCTTAACTGATTGTAGGGTCAAGTGCCGTTAGCGAGTAGCACGTTTGAAGGTCAACACGGCACCCTACGTACCCACACAAAGCCAAACAAGTGAAACAGCCACGCGTAGGAGCGTTTAACGACGCGCCATTAATTCGCTTTCGGATTAAATTGACCCCGGTGACCTGTGATGGCCTGGCGTCCCATCCTGGGTATAGACCTACCTTGCGCCCTGTGTCTGCCCGGATAGGCTCCGGCTCACCGCGTCCCTCCACAGGACAAAGCGGTTTCTGACAATGGATGGAATTGCCATCGTTTCAGCTAAGTCGCGGGTGACCGAAGAAGCATTCTCACAAGCACATTTACCACCGCGAGTCTTAACACAAGGCAGCAGCAGGTTCGCGAGAATGGCAGAGCAGACGAAGCGGCACCTACTGGGCTGGAGAGCTGCGCTTTGAGCCGGGCAGGAGGCGTCGCGGTGCGGCCTCTGACTGCGCCGAGCAGGTGGAGGTATGTCTCACCGAGGGAGTGTCCCTCGACCACAAGCGGAGCGTCGTGTGACGCCCCGCAGCCTGCCCCCCGCCATCAGCCCCTCCACCCTCCCCATCAGGCGGGCAGAGAGAATGCCTCCTCTGTCCTTCACACGGTGCCTGCAGGCGTGTCATCAATATCGCTGATGTCGGTCAGCGTATTCTAAGGAGCTGTAGTGTAATGAAGGAAACAAACCAAAATTAGGAGAACGGTCAGGAATCTGCATTAATCCACATTTAATTGTCGGCGTTTTTCACTAATGTGATAGTTACTCAAAATGAAAAAAATATATATTTTTAAATTCGAACATCAAGACGGTCCCGGGTTCGATTTACGAGATTATATCGCGCACTGCAATGTTGACAATATCTACAAGCGTGTGTTTTTTTCCAGAGAAGTGGAACGATGTTTGACTAGTTGCATAACTTTACTTTACGTCCATTCATCCATTGTCAGAAACCGATTAATCCTGTCCAGGGTTGCGGTGAGCCGGAGCGTATCCTGGCAGATACAGGGCGCAAGGCAGGGCTATGCCCATGATGGGACACCAGCCCATCATCGGGCACCGGAGGCAATTTAGTCCGCAGGCAATTAACGTATGCAGCAGCAGCATGTCTTTGGACCGTGGGAGGAAACCGGAGTGCCCGGCGAAAACCCACGCGGACATGGGGAAAACATGCAAACTCCACACAGAAAGGCAGCATCCGAGCCGGGATTCGAACCCTGGACTTCTTGCTGCGAGGCGGCAGCGCTACTCACCGCGCCACCGTGCCGCCTTACTGTACATACCCGGATCACAAGTCAGGGCCTCGCATCGACGTTTCGTTATCACGGTGACGGTGAGCGGTTTCGGTGAGCGGTTATGCTGAGCGGTTACGGTGAGCGATTGTGGTGAGTGGTTACGGTGAAAGGTTACGGTGAGCGGTTATGCTGAGTGGTTACGGTGAGCATTTGCGGTGAGTGGTTACGGTGAGCGGTTGCGGTGTGTGATTACAGTGAGTGGTTACGGTGAGCGGTTGCGATGAGCGATTGTGGTGAGCGGTTGTGGTGAGTGGTGGGCCAATCTCTCGTCAGCGCGCCTGCACGCTGTGCCTGCGGGTGCTAATCACGGCGTGGCGAGTAGCGCCCGCATTCTTGCGCGCCGTGTTAAAACCTGCCCTGCGATTCCTCATCGTTCAGGCCGCCTTCATCAAAACGGGTAGCTGCAGGCCAAAAGCTGTCACTGCTCGACATCTACCGAACGCGAGCCTGGGTGTAAGAGCGCTCGGCAGCAACGAGTCAAAGTGAAGGAACACGGAATGTTGTGTAGATTGTAAAGGTCTCCGTAGGGCAGGGTGCGTGCTGGGTTTGTTGTTAGTTAGCTCGTCCACTCTCTCTGGTCGGTGTGATCGAGGGAAGCTGCACCTCCACGCTCCGTAGTCCAGCATTTAAAGTTAAACTCACCTAAGTGTCGAGCTCGCAGCAATAGGGAGATAAAACCCCGGCTGAAGCCTCTTCTGGCCCCATTAAATCAATTAATTAACAATGCATCATTGGGTCTTACGTGTTTATTTTTTCTATAACTGTGCCTGCCTCTTCACGTCTATGTATCCATGTCTCACTCTATTTCCATATCTTTGTGTATGTCTCTATCGCTGCTGTTGTGTCTGCTGCAAATATATGTATATCTGTGCTTTAACTTGTTGCAATATAACCTATAGGGCGGCACGGTGGCGCGGTGAGTAGAGCTGCCGCCTCACAGCACGAAGGCCCAGGTTCGATCCCGGCTCCTGCCTGCACAAGGCGTCGTCACGTGTTAATCCTGGTCACCGACATCTCCGTGCGTACCCCCCGCGCCCAACCCCTCACTCCCTCGCTTCCACCTGCACCCCGCGTCCTCCCTCTCACCCTGCCACCCCCCCCCTCAGCTCCAGCGCCTCTGGTCACAGCCAGGTGAGGCTAACACACCTGCTGTGTCTGACCTACAGTGTAAGTGGTCTCTTGCGATTCCTGGCTGTGTGTTGTGTGTCTTGCAGACTCGGGGTGAGGAGCGTGGGCCACACCTGCCATCCACTTTGACGGATCGTGGCGTCGGTGTTTGAGAATGATCCCAGGCACTGTGTCCGCGAGATGGCGGCACAGCCGGTGAGTGTGTGAGCCGGTCTGGGGAGACCTGTGTTAGACTCGAGTAGAGGAGCGGTGGCTCAGTGGTTAGCGCTATGCTGGGCTACAAACCTGGCTATGACCCGAGTTCGAATCCCGCTCACGGCCGACACCATTGACGATGTTCTGAAGCGGACCTGGGCCTTCCCTAGGTCGACTCAGCCTCAAATGAGTACCTAGTCCTGTGTGTAAACATTACCACTATGGAGACAAAGGCGGCCGGGCGTGGTGCTGGTCACCCACTTCCTCGTGTGCCGTGTCGACCTTCATAGGTGCTTGCTAACGGCACTTGACCCTACAGTCTGTTAAGGCAATACGGGGATCTTTGTCATTGTATACTATATTACGTGTGGGTTTTTTTCTGATTCATCCTGGCATGTTCACTTCTGCTTAAAGACAGATAGTCCATCCATCCATCAATTGTAAGAAACCGCTTAATCCTGTACAGGGTTGTGGTGAGCCGGAGCCTATCCCGGCAGACATGGGGCGCAAGGCAAGGCTATACCCAGGGTGGGACGCCAGTCCATCACAGGGCACCGGGGGAAATGTAGTCAACCTATGCAGCAAGATGTCTTTGGACCGTGGGAGGGAACCGGAGTGCCAGGTGAAAACCCACGTGCACACGGGGAGAACTTGATTACTCCGCACAGAAAGGCACCGAGCCAGGATTCGAACCTGGGTCCTTCTTGCTGCGAGGCGGCAGCGCTGCTCACCGCGCCACCGTGACGCCCTAGACGGATAGTTTTAAAGAAAACGGGTCTCACATTTCCTGGAAGTGCTATCATCAGTGGCGATGATGTGTGGGCTCCAACATCGTTTAGTTAAGAAAGAGGTGCCGTGGATAATGAGGTCGTGGTCTTTAGGAGAAGTAATGCATTGGAACTTTTTTGAAAGTGCTTTCCGTACTGGCTTAGCTAATGATGGAACTCTTTGACTTTGGAGAATTGAAGATGGCAAGTTCCTCTTCAGAGCTGTTCTTTTGGGATAGCCGTGTCACTGAGTGATCTCCGACTCTCGCTCGTGACGTTTCGCCTCCCACGTTGGAAGCAACATTAGGCCTGATGATGAGAGAGGGGGATTGTTCAGTGACACGGCTATCCAGAAAGAACAGCTCTGAAAAGCAACGGCCATGAATCGAGCTGTGAAATCCTACACGAGTACGTTGTGACCATACTAGAGAACCAGGGAAAGATCAGAATGGACTCTATCCTGGCAGCTGCAGGTTACTGCAGGGGTCAGCTCCCACCTCTGATGCAGAGCTAAACGAGCGTCGCATCATCTGAGTGCACTGCGTTGTTTGCGAGTGAACGGAAATCTCGGATAAATATTTGCTGTGAGTGGGGGTCGAGATGAAACCCTTGGGTTCGCCAGCATTAGTAGGACATTAGTCAAAGCAAACACTGTCAACGATACGGGTACCCTTTTTGCCAGTATTCAGATGATGTAAAAACATACAAGCCTTTAGCCTCTCAGGCAATAGTACAAGTGTTAAGATATTCAAACATCAAATAGACACATTTGACAAAGTGCCCATTTTGCAAAAAAAAACCACATGCTTATGGCAAAAGATGCAAACAAAATGCTTTGATCATGTATGCATTGAGCTTGAAACTGATTGGCCCACACCAGAGACGGATTTATTTACAGCCTAGTCTCAACAGTGTTAGCCAAGTGATGATACAGATGATATCAAAATAATTTGTTTGCATCTTTTGCTACAAGCATGTGTGGCTTTTTGCAAACTTGGCACTTTGTGAAAGGTGTCTATTTGCTGTTTTAAGACCTTAACACTTATATTATTGCCAGAAAAGGTAAAACCTTGCATCTTTTTGTTGGTATAACTTTTTGAGACAACGGTAATATTTGTGGCAGCAGTCCAAGGAGAGTGGACCAGACATCCCTTGGACTGCTGCCACCGCGACCCCCACCAGGACAAGTGGTTTAGAAAATGGATGGATTGATGGGTAATATTTGATTTGTTACCGTTTGAGAATTAAGATTTTAAAGTAAATAAAAACTCCTGGTAATAATATATATATTATGGGTTAGGTCACGTAAACAGTCCCGACAGTAATGACCTAACCCATAAAAAGAAATATACTATGGATAACATTGGTCACGAAAGCCTTCATGTTCGAGAAACTCCTGGCCATTGCTTGTAGGTGCGTTAACGTTTCGTGGTAAACACGGGATAAGCCGCTCGGAAGATTGGAGTAAACATGCCCCCAGAGTATTGTGGGTGTAATGAGTGAGGGCTCCCACGGTCCAAAGACATGCTGCTCCATAGGTTAATTGGCCCGCTGACTGAATTGCCCCTGGTGCCCTGTGATGGACTGGCGTCCCATCCAGGGTATAATAATAATAATAGCATTTTATAGAGCGCCTTTCACCCGAGGGTCACGGAGAGAATGGCATGTGAACAACGACAGAAAAAAACAACTAATAAAAACCAAAGCAACAACAATTTAATGATTAAGGCTGCTTCGAATACACTGAAAGGTCGTGAAACTGGCAATCTTAAGACGGGCAAAAAATCTGCCAGCGTCCCCTAAGATGGCCGTCACTTCCTTAAAGACAACCACGGAGGGAGGGAGGGAGGGTGAGCAACAGGGGGAGACATAGGGACACAGGAAGACAGAGCGACAGACAACAGGGGGAAACAACGCCAATCTAAATTAAACAATTAACATTGAAGCACAAGAACGTGTACATAGACACACGCAACAGTAAAGAAAAAACGCAGCTATTTATAACAACAACGAAAACATAACTTTTACACGCGACACCTGGGCCACACCACGAGGCGAGTCTAGGCAAGGCAGGCCTTACATAAACTGGGCCAGGAGTCGGCCGCGTAAAACAGACACAAAACAAGCAACAATAAAAGCCTGGCAGACAACACAAACAAACACCAAAGTTACATAGAAACAAACTATTACCTAAAGAGAAAAGGAACAGATTAAAAGTGATAAATGTATAACAAATCAACGTTAAATGAATACGCTTAACAAAGGGAGCTGTAGCCCACGTGTCCCCAGAAAAAAAACAAAGACATTCGAATTCTATTCGATTCTTCGAAGCGTGATGGTTATATGACAGTTTCCCATTGCAACACGTTCTTATTTAGTTGCAGACAGCCCTTCAACATTTAGAGATATAATAGTCAGTGCTGGCCTTAAAGACGGGCACTGGCCTCTCTTCTTGCTCCAGACTGAGGGGCTTCTGGCATCTGTTGAGCTTCTGTACATCGTTGGCTTTCAGCTCGGCTTCGAAGTGCTTGGTAGAATTTGCAGGTAATACCAAGTATTACTTGACAGGGATCGCGATGTGAACGCTTCTACCTTGATCCCCAAAAGCATGATGGGACGCCAGTCCATCACAGGGCAGAGGGGGCAACTGTTGGCACACTAAACTAATTAAACAGTTTTTCATTCACCGCTTAATCCTGTACAGGGTCGCGGTGAGCCGGAGCCCATCCCGGCAGACACAGGGCACAAGGCAGGGCCACACCCATGATCGGACGCCAGTCCACCACAGGGCACCCGGGGGCAACCCAGTCTGCAGGCCAATCAACCCATGCAGTAGCGTGTCCACGGACCGCGGGAGGAAATCGAAGCGCGCGGCGAAAACCCACGTGAACACGGGGAGAACACGCAACCCACACACAGAAAGGCACCCGAGCCGGGATTCGAACCTGGACTCTCCCGCTGAACCAATCAGAAGCCGAATCTGGGTCGATGGTCCGGCGCCCCGCTGTGGAGAGAACGGCAAGTCGACAACGGAGAGACAGAATAACTGAGAGTCAAGCAATAGCGAT
>JAZEWU010000025.1:7728106-7747103 GCA_036362915.1 Geotria australis | reverse complement strand
AGAGGATGTACCAAGCTTTAAATGTCTTGAATGCAATTTTGTAGACGTTGTATACGCAGCTTACAAAGCAGTGGATTAATCGAAGGCTTATTTAAATCATGTTTAACATTAATGGAGGTTAGGAGCCTTGCAGAAATTTGAATTCCCTAACTTTTAGAGACCTATTAAAGTCAATGTTGCTCTTCCGAAAGTGAAACATTGCCAATTACGATTCATTGTTTATACTTTGCGGGGTTCACGCCAGGGGCAGAGATGGCACATCCTCTAAATTACATTAATCCCCGTCGGAAAACAATTCTGTCTTCGTTCGTCACGATTCTAAAGTGATTATAGTAATTATAACAATATGCTTATAATGAACTCTGACTGCTTGGCGCTATGGTTAAAGCGATTATATCTCTTCCGGGAGGATGCAAGTCAACATCCCACCGGGAGTTGATGGAGACAACTATTGCTGAACATCTCGTTTGCGCAGACGCACTGGCGTAACGGATTAGTCCGGACCGAGTCCGAAGACCAATTTACGTGAGGGTCGTGTATTTCTGTGGAAAAAATATTTCTTTGTACAGCGTGTTTTGCCTATAGGAGAAAATCTAGTGCACAGAAAGACCCCGTACGTACGAGGAGATTTCACTCATTGCCGTAGAAATTGAGTGTAGATGTTTGTATTGGTTAAATAAACAGAATGTATTGCCGCATGTATTTGGCCATTTTATTGTCAATTAGCAGAATATTTGTTAACAATTTTATTTATCATACAGTTTCCATACCAACGTGTACATTTTGCTTAGCTTTTACCAGTGTAAACTTTGTACTGATGTAGGTCTCGAGGGAGAGAGGAAGATCGCTTGACACGGCGATCCCGAAAGAACAGCTCTGAAGAGCAACCACAAGTGTAATTTTGATAAGAAGCTGAACATATGGCGGTTTTATGCATTGTTTTACATTTGAGCTAAATTGATATTGCCACGTGACCGTTCACAATGTTCCCTGCTGAAAACCACAGAGCCTTTCAGGAAACCTTTTTGCTGGTCATCACAGCCGCCCTTTGCTGGTGTATTCCTCATTCTCGCCGCAGACGGAACTGGGCCGTCACAGTGCGTGTACAGCTGGGCCACAGAATACGCATTCGCACTGCATCATCGCATCCTGGCCCAACCGATCTTATGCCCTGCTCCAACTAACCCCATAGCCTGACCCAACTGTTCCCATAACCTGGCCCAATTGATCCTATGTCGTGGCCCGTCCGATGCCATGAAAGCCTCCCCCATACTGACATCTCAACCCAAACGTAACGCTTCTGAGCTCCGTGCCGAAGCGGCTATGACATCGTGTATTTAACGCCGAAGCGCGATGCACGCTTCACGATGCTACCAGGCCGTGTTGGTGTTAAAACATATCGTGACAAAAAACATCGACTAGGCTTTTCGTTTAAAATGGTCGTTTCTGTTGCTAAGCGGATGGAGAAGGGACAGGGTGCCGAGTGGGAGAGGCTTAGCCCACGCGGCCCCACGGCTCCCGGAGCATGGGTACCCAGCCCCTGGTGCTGATCCTGCCCAGAATTGGGCCCGAATCGCCTGGCTTCTTTTGGCTGCAGAACCAGTGTATCAACGGAAAGGATTAGTCCAGCCACGTTGTTCATTACCTTTTTGTGTTTAGCTTGATTTTATCCTGTGAGGGCAAGTGTCGTGCGAGTTTATGAAGTGAACATGTAATATTATGTTTTTCATTCATTCATTCATTGTCAGAAACCGCTTAATCCTGTACAGGGTCGCGGTGAGCCGGAGCCCATCCCGGCAGATGCAGGGTGCAAGGCAGGGCTATACCTATGATGGGACGCCAGTCCATCACAGCTTAATGTAATTTTATTGAAACGCAACGTTCCCAGCCATATTTCAAAACGTGTGCCCTCAAATTGAGACCACTAAGCATTGGGAAATTCCTGGGTTTCAAAATGATTTGAGCAACGGGTTATTTAGCCAATGTTGCTTATTGGCGGGCCACACCCTTAACGCAAGACACGCTTCAAGGCACAAAAGAAACGAAGTCAAAGCCTGTCTGCAGCCTGTCAGACACGTGATTGACAACCTGGGTTGGGCCGGGATTGTAGTTTGGGCTTGCCTTTGAACAGTTTGCGCACGTGGTTAAGAGTTGGGGTTGCATTGAAGACTAGAGTTGCGGCATTGTTTTGGTAACTTAACCATTAACATTTATCACATGCATGCACATCGCATGCTGGGAGGGAGGGGCAGCAAGCCTAATGTTGGGTGAAAGGAGAGCATCGCCTAATCCTTGGAGATGTAACATCCATCCATTGTCAGAAACCGTTTAATGTTGTACAGGGTCGCGGTGAGCTGGAGCCTATCCCGGCAGACAAAGGGTGCAAGGCAGGGCTATACCCAGGATTAGACGCCAGTCCATGACAGGGCACTGGGGGAAATTTAGTCAGCAGGCCAATTAACCTATACAATACCATATCTTTGGACTGTGGGAGGAACCGGAGTGTCCGGCGAAAACCCACGCATACACGGGGTGAACATGTAAACTCCACACAGAAAGGCACCTGAGCCAGGATTCGACCTCGGGACCTTATTGCTAAAACATTCGAATGCCTTTTCTCCGGGGTGGGGCAGAGGGGGAGCAGAGGAATGGAAAATGAGTGCTTTTGATGCCCTGCAGTTGAAAAATGTGACCTTAATGTTGGGCTTAGTCCACAGTCAGTGTCTCCCTCCTTAAGTTATCAAACGTGCAGTATTCACTTAAATTGGCAGCCCTTGATGTGTTGAAAATTCCCCATTACTGTGATAGGAGCCAGCTGTTGCACCTGTCAATGGAATTTCCTCGCATTCTTTCAAGACACATAGGAAACGATGACAATAGCCTTCAATGCTTGGTTTAATTCTGGATATTTGAAGTTTTTTTCCGGATTGAAGACTACTGATATTGTAATTCCCAGTGAGATGCCATGAGACACACTTGAACATCGCACGCCACATTGCACTATGTTTGGGATGTTTCCCGGCAAGGTGTGGTTACTTTTGAAAGTAAGGTGTAACCCAGCGAGCGAACGAGCCTACTCGAATATCACAACCGTATCTGCCGCCATGTGGCGACAGCGCGGGGTGGAAAACCTCACCGTGCATCTTTCCCGACAAGTTTTCAACTTTGTTACAGACCCAAAATGTGCTTCGGTTACATCAGTACTCGCGTTTTACGGGCGGTTTGTTCTCTCCTTTTATTTGCGTAACTCAGCTACCTGAACGACCTGGAAAGGATCTCGCAGCCGAGCTACGTGCCGACCCAGCAGGACGTGCTGCGGACGCGCGTCAAAACCACTGGCATCGTCGAGACCCACTTCACATTCAAAGACCTTCACTTCAAGTGAGAGCACCACTCCCGGCTCACTCACTCACTCATCGGCAGAAGCTGCGCCTTTCCTCTACAGGGTTGTGGGTGAGCCGGAGCCTATCCCGGTTGACACAGGGCGCGAGGTAGAGCTATACCCAGCATTGGATGCCAGTCCATCATAGGGCACCGCGGGGCAATTTTAGTCCACAGGCCGATTAACCTATGCAGTAGCATGTCTTTGGACTGTGGGAGGAAGCCGGAGTGCCCGGCGAAAACCCACGCAGACCCGGGGAGAACATGCAAACTCCACACAGAAAGGCACCCGAGCCGGGATTCGAACCCGGGACCTTCTTGCTGTGAGGCGGCAACGCTACTCACCGCGCCACCGTGCCGCCCCCCCACCCACTCCTGGCTGTTTTGCTTGAACCTCCTGATAACCACGCGTCCCCTTAGAGCAATAGGAATGCATAACGTGCAGTTTCTGTTCACTCGCGGAGAATGGTTTACGATGGGAGTTGGGCATTGCGTGATAAGACGCACGGTGGGACCATTTATCTGTAATTAATGCGGGGATGTTGACCAGTAGTTGAAATCGCATCTAATGAGAAGCGGGTTATTTACAACCCTATAACCCGACGCACGGGACAGTCCGGTAGTGGAATGCTCAACGTGGAACGAAACGCAGAGGTCTGGCAACAGAAGTGACGCGATCACAACGCCGTGTGGAGTGTGTCCAGCTCGCAATAAAAATGCCATCGCGTGCACGGAGTTGTAGCTCAGTCCACACGAGCAGCATAGCGTCGGCATACCCACAGCTCCCTCCGGATGCCGTGTGGAAGCCGCTCCTCCGTGTAGGCCCCATGCGCCTCCCAAGCGTATCCACGCTCATTGAGGCAGTGAGGCTGGATGGAGGTCTTTGCTGGAATGAAGTCGATTGGCGGTGGTGAGGAGAGGGACGCCGGCATCTTCACTCAGTAGGAAGAGGAAACGAGGTGGCAGTAGCCATTCTGCAGAGATGTGTGTAAATGGTTATTTTTTGTTTGGTTATTTAGCAATTTATATACATATTTATTCTTGTAATTTCGCGTGCTTGTTGTGTCGCAGGAATCCTGTAAAGAGCTTGCACGCTCACTGGAATAAATTTCTGCCGTAATAATAAACATCGTCGTCATCTAAAAAAAAATTGTCATGTTGCTGCAGGATGTTTGACGTTGGCGGACAGCGCTCCGAGCGCAAGAAGTGGATCCACTGCTTTGAAGGCGTGACGGCCATCATCTTCTGCGTGGCGCTGAGCGCCTACGACCTGGTGCTGGCGGAGGACGAAGAGATGGTGAGCCGTCTCTGCCGCCTCCTCGCAGCGCTCGTAACGCGCGTTTGCAGAGCGTCTTAACGCCGGAAGCGTCTCTGGACGCTCTCCCTGAACGGCCGTATCGTGCAATGCGGCAAACGCTTCGCGTCACCTCGCAGCGACCCAGCGAGGATAACGGTCAAGCGTAAAAACGGAGTTAAAATTAGATAATGTTATGAAATGAAGAAATGCGCTTTGGCCGTTTGTGTACGGTACCGTCCTGTAAGATGATATCACTGGGGGTCAAGGTAGAAGCGTTCACGTCGCGATCCCTGTCAGGTAATACTTGGTATTGCCTGCGAATTCTACCAAACACTTCGAGGCCGAGCTGAAAGACAACGATGTCCAGAGGCTGACCATCGTGCTGAGTTTGCGCTACTTATCCTTATTAGGGAATCTGAAGCCACACGATAGTCGGCAAAACATTACCAGGCGTGCGAGTGGAAAACGAGAGAGTCTGCCTCTGGCTGATGTTCCCATACGAACGGCGACTTATAAACACCCGACTCTCAAGGGTGGGTGGATACAAGGTCCGTGCATCCCCTGACCTCCCTGATAAACGGACAGTAGATAAGAGAACGTCTAGGGCACGCGGTGGTAGCATGTAACGAGTAACAAGTTCGGGGAAAGTAATCCGACGGCGGGTTTCCGTCGATACGCACTGTTTCCCTAACTCGAAATTGATGTTTTTTTGCAGAACCGCATGCACGAGAGCATGAAGCTGTTCGACAGTATCTGCAACAACAAGTGGTTCATAGAGACGTCCATCATCCTGTTTCTCAACAAGAAGGACCTGTTTGAGGAGAAGATTACACGGAGCCCGCTGACGATCTGCTACCCGGAATACGCAGGTAACGCCCCGTCGTGTCGCAGTGTCAACACGGTCCTGTGCGTACAGCGTTTATAGATAAATAGATGTTTATTATTAGAGCAGAAAAATACCCAGTGGGCTTGCAAGCTCTTTACCGGATTCCTGCGACACAACAAGCGTAGAGAAGGCACCCCTGTGCTGGGGGCGCTGGTTTGACTCGGTAGTTCCTCAGCCAGAGGCCTTGCGGCCAATAATGCATCTCAGAAAGCTGAATGTGGACACCGAGACCGGTCGCGTGAGGCTTTGTCCAAAAGAGAGGTGGCCGGTCCAGACGACCGGTTATCGTCGATCACCCGAGGGCCCCTTATCTCCTCGTGCCACTATCGGGGCTCGTGTACGCAGCCAGCGCGCTTCATTGCTCCCATCGCAGAGCGTCTGGTAGAGCACGGTTTGGTTCCTGGATGTTCCTCAATGTCGGCTGATTCCCGTTATCAGACTCATTGAGTCGTCTGTTGGGATTTGGACAGACTGGGAGAAAGAAGCGCAGTCTCTGGAAAGACACCTAATTTCTTCGTTATTTCGATACAATCAGATGTACTGTAGAATGTGTCTGCACCGTCTGTCTTGGTATAAGCGGGTTTGACAAATCTGCTCTTGTTCCACTTTTCTTCAAATCCTTGACGGTTTCTTCATAACCTTGTGAAAATACAATCTTAATTTTGGTCGTAATATCGTGTCCAAAATAAATGTTCCCTACCAATTGTTCACACCTCTGGTGAATGTGTTTGTTATTACATCGTGTAGCTTGGGGCAGTCATGTAGTAAACGTGTATTTCTAATGAGCGCACGTTTTTGTGAAGCCGCATGATGTAGACCAGGCCTGGGCGTGGGCCCCTCCTATCACTGGCGTGTGTTCCCGCGAGAGAAACGCTGCAAATAGTTATCGCTCCTTCCGGGGTGTGAATGTTTGGTGTGTGCGGCTAAAGCCAGGGAAACCCACTCGGACACTACCACAGATGTGTGTGCTGGCTTCGTCTCATGACAGCCACATGCGAGTAACTGTATCAATTATATGCTATCTAGTGCAATTTTACTATGCGTTTATATCTTCACCTGTTTAATAATTCATCTTTATATCAAATAGTTTTTGTTTTTACTACTGGTGTATCTTTCTCTGTTGTAACTTGCTTGCCCCTCCTCGCTGGACAACTGTTAACAAGAGCTGCATAGCTCAACAGTTCCTTTCAGCTTAAAACAAGACTGACTGGTGACGATTTCTCTTTCAGGAGGCAACACTTACGAAGAGGCCGCCGCATACATCCAGACGCAGTTTGAGAACTTGAACAAACGGAAGGAGTCCAAGGAGATTTACACCCACTTCACTTGCGCCACAGACACCAAGAATGTACAGTTTGTGTTTGACGCAGTCACTGACGTAATTATCAAGAATAACTTAAAGGACTGCGGCCTTTTCTAGGCTTGCTCTGAAATACGCTAACTCGGTAAAAATTGTTTCGTGATCCAGAATTGACGAGGTTAGTAATGGTCCATGCCGCCATCAAAAAAACAGACTTGGTTTATTTTGTATTTCAATCGCGCCTTTTTTCAGGAATTTCACGAAACACAGAAGCCAGCGGTAGTGTGATACACGTCCGGCACAGTAGTCCGTTATACAGCGCGGCCCTTTGTCCCATCTGGAGTGATTGCAGTTGCGATGAAGTAAAACCCCGTGCATTGTAGTCGTCTGGCGAGCAGGCGGGGCGGCCTCGACGAAGAGAAGTCTGGGGAGAAACATCGCAGCAGCCTCGCTCGTCCGCTTGACCCGCCGGCGGCCGAAACGTAGCACCCAACGCCGCCGTGTGCCGGCGTGGAGCCGGTTTTGCTGCCGCACTCATTGGGTACACGATCTTAACAGGAGACAAACGAATGGTTAAACTAAAGGTTATATAGATTGATATTTTCCAAGTAGATAATTCCGCGGTCATACGCCAAATTTTACATTTGTAAGATACCTTAGTTTGTCAGCGTTGTGCACAATTTACCTGAAGTATGAAGCTTAAACCTCGCTTAATGTTTTTCCCGTAAAGTCTGCTTGTTATGCTTACTTGTAATTCCATTGTAACGAATCCCTGAACAAGTGTGAACGGAGAGAATTGAGATGAACCGATTCAAATATCACCCGAAGGTTTTCCACACTTGAGTCTCTAGACTACCACCCCGCATGAATTACTCCGCATTTTCGACTTGTATATCTGCCCCAACCAGTAGCAATCTTCATTCCCATAATTCCCACCTCTTATTTTTAGTAACGTAAACGCAAGGTGGTCGCTAAGTTGAGAACCTTTGGTCCAGAGCCTCAGGGTGTCTGGTAAATACACACTGCTGTGTCTGAGAATTCTCTTCGTAGCTTGTCTTTCGGGATAGCCTTTTTTAGTGCGCTCCCTCGCGACGTTTCGCCTCCCACATTGGAGGCATCGTCAGGCATTTCTGAATGAGGCATTTTCATAAACGCCTGCTGATGCCCCAAAGTGGGAGGTGAAACGTCGCGAATGAGAGAGATGGAACACTCGACACGGCTATCCTGAAAGAACTACGGAGAGCAATTCTCATACATCAAGCCGTGAACACCTACATTAGTACACTGCTGTCTGTAAACAACTCTAGTGCGCTACGACTGCTGCGTCACAGCTTATGGTTAGAATAGCCATTGGAACTTTCTAATTTTTTGCATTTTTCTAAAATTCACAGTTGTGCTGTAGGTCGTGGGTACAGAGCAACGCTTTTTTCTATTGCAAAACGTATGGCAGCAGATCTTGTCTCCTTACAAACGCCTTTGAATTGACTTGGGCCTTGAATCGATAACCTCCACAACCAGTATATTGTGTTGTCATTTTTTTCAAGTAAATTAGTCGATCATTCTGTGCCCAGTTGCCGTACAGGTGCAATTTTTAACCCTCGCTAGACCAAGTTATCTATGGAACCAATGTAATTAGTTTTTCTTGTTCGTGTGTGTGTGCAGACACTGTCCAGGTTGAGACTCTAACCTCGCTGGGTTTGGGAAATTTGTTTCCGCTAGGCGACTGAGGAATGAGCACGGAAAGCCAGTGGTCACGTGTGTTCACACCTGTGGGGAGCGGTAGCCCAGTGGTTAGCGCGCTGGGCTACAAACCTGGCGACCCGAGTTCGAATCCCGCTCACGGCCAATATCAGTGGCGATTTTCTGAACCGGTCCTGGGCCTCCCCTAGGTTGACTAACCTCAAATGAGTACCTTCAGTGCCGTGTTGGCCTTCATAGGTGCTCGCTAACGGCACTTGACCCCACAGTCTGTTGAGGCTATATGGGGGATCTTTGTCTTTTGTCACTTGTGTTCACCTGTGGCACTGTGTAGTCATTAGCTGAGCATGTGGAGGATATTTTTCCCCTTTTCTACCAGTGCATGTACCATGGTACATGTAATAAAAACATTTCACTAACCGTTAGGCTCCATGAAGTTAAAAGTATTTGATGGGATTGCCATATGTATCTTTCCACATGAAGTAAAAAACCTGGAACCTAACCAGAAGGGAACATAAGTGTTCTCGAAGTTCATTATGTTCAAAGCATTTCTCACCCTGTGTAGTGTAAACCCGCTGTAATGTTCATTTGTGCTCGCGGTTAACCCATAGGAGCGTCCATAATTGTAACGCCACTAATGAATAGGCGCACAGAATGTCTCGTAAGCGACTGTCATGCAGGGTTCCATCGTCGGGTTTAGATTACGTCACTGCGATTCCATCGTGATATATCCATCCATCCATCCATTTTCTAAACCGCTTGTCCTGGTGAGGGTCGCGGTGACAGCAGTGATATATGTGTATCACTAATATTGCAGGTAAGGGGTAGTTTGAGAATGTCTTGTAAAAACTGTAGGGAAAGCAGCTTTTGATGGATAGACTGCATGCAAAGACCAGGTTGCCTCTTAGAAACCGGCACTTGCTATCGGGCATGCTGTGTGCAATCCTTCCTGCATTGTTGGCAGATAAGCCGGTGTGCATGGTCCTGACACAGGTCGTGTTGTGCCCATTTCACTTTACTGCGGATAACCCAGAGTTAAAACATTTTAGGTGAAGAGAAGCAGCAAATAAGAAGTAGCGGTTTTTCACGAGATCTTTGTAAAGGTTAAACATTGCATTTCAGCACTGCAACATTATTATATTTTAATATGAAGATTGGTTCGCGAGTGTTTTTCTCAATGTCCCTTACTAACCGGTAATTCCATTAGTCCTCACCTAATGCACCGTGCCTTGTGACCTTTATAATTTGTGCAACGTGTTTGTTTTGTGCGCGAGCGCGCGCTCCGTGCGTGGGTTCCGCGGGGACGACGGAGCGGCGGACAGAGCGGATACGCCAGATGGTTTCTGTATCGACAGTTCCTTCGTTAAACTTGATACGCATATGCATTTCTCTTTTTGATCTTGCCTTATATACAACGATTCCATAATTTCAATTAGGCTGTATTAAGCTTTAATGTTGACGCATTATAAAATGTGTAGGGTCCGTTTGATTTTCATTGCAGTTAGTTTCACCGACTTGTGTGCGACAGCGTTGAGCACAGTAAACTCGTAGCCGTAGTGTACGGAGTTGTGTCTCGTTGACGAGCGTCGCGCGCCGTCACGTGGCGCTCGCTTCGCCACGACTGCTCTGAGCGCGCGCGCGAGTGCTTTAACCACGATTGTTTTTGTTTTCGCTCTTGCCTTCATAAATCTGCCATGTTTAAAATTAGCCATATTTATGGGTGATTTCCTCTCACTGACCATTCACTCACAAAGTGTACTTTTATTTACTTTACTGTGCACGTCTGCAGTATCTTTACCGTGTTAATGTTGCCTCTAAACACAGGAATGGCGCGCATTTCTACGTGACCTTAACTACTCACTACATTCCCTGCACATCTGCCGTACACCGCGTCATCTCGTCGGCGTCTCTTCTGCCTCGAACTGGATGCCTGACACTGACCACGAGAATCTTTTTCCTCCCATGTCGTTTTCTTTTGCGACTTGTGTACATTGCTTTTAACATGAAGCTTAAACGAGCCTTTTGTGGAAATGTGTTCCTGTTAACAATAAAGCATTTCAACACTTTGACATTTGAAAGCGTTGTACTGATGTTGGGTTTCACGGCTCGATTCATGGTGGTTGCTCATCAGAGCCGTTCTTTCGGGATAGCCGTGTCACTGAGCGATCTCCCTCTCTCCCTTGCGACCTTTCGCCTCCCACACCTGATGATGCTTCCAACGTGGGAGGCGAAACGTCGCGAGGGGGAGAGGGAGATTGCGCGACACGGCTATCCAGAAAGAACAGCTCTGAATAGGAACCATCATTTGCAAGCATTGTTTCTCGTAATCCGATGTCAATTTCCAGCGGTTGAGATAAGATAACAGAAAGTCAAAGGTCAGTTGATTAGGCTATATGGTGTATAGTGTGAAATCCATATTAAAGTAAAACCAAGGTGCCTCCCTTAGCCTTGAGAGATGAAGCCCCGTGCACTGGGTTTTGCTCACTTCACCCCCTGTGCATCTCACAATAACAGATTCTTCAAAGGTCAGAGATGACACATGTTTGGAACACCCGTGTACAGCATAATGACAACACGAGGAAACTCTCCATCAGTGGCAGACCTTACCAGTAACTGGCTTATCGTTGGCCATTATCGTTCTACTGCTGGATTAAGGCCTCCTCAAGTCGTCTGTCCTGGTGTATGGTGTATGATTCCCATAGCGGGATATGGGAGGTTTAAGCCGTTAGACTCGAGACGAATGTGTGCCTGGAAGCCAGTGCAACCGCGGTATTTCGTTTTGTTTACTCTGAAAATGAATCGAGCAGATATTTTAAGCCAACTAGTTTATCGTGGTGGTTGTGATCAGTGTGTTGGGAATGTTGGAGCAAAATCAGGCTTTAATGCGCCGTGGTTGCTTGTTTAGAAAGCAGCATAACGCTCTGAGTGAAGCATTAGGGTGACGGCAGTTACGATTGGCGCAGCTCACGCCAGACGGGACCAATTCCCTCCACTCCGGTTACCGTTTACCCATCAATGCATTTCAATTCCTCTTAATTGCTGTTTTGCCATTAATGGCTTTCTCTCCCTGCAGAGAGAATCCCTTGGTATCGCCCGTCACCACAGGAGAATCAGTCATACTTCGCAGTACTTTTTAATTGGCGAGGCGAGTTGCCTATATTTAACAAAAATAAATGAATGGGTTTTCGCCGGGCACACCGGTTTCCTCCCACAGTCAACAGACATGCTGCTGCATAGGTTAATTGGCCTGCGGACTAAATTGCCCCCGGTGCCATGTGATGGACTAGCGGCCCATCCTGTGTATAGTCCTGCCTTGCGCCCTGTGTCTGCCGAGATAGGCTCCGGCTCACCGCAACCCTGTACTACAGGATTAAGCGGTTTCTGACGATGGATGGATGGATGTACACGGATAACGCGATGACTCTGCCAGACATCTCGGATAATCGCAAGAATCACGTTCGGAATCAATGTGCGCACGTTGCGAGTGGAGGCTGTGTGTTGTCCCGGCAGCCTGTGGCCGATCAGGAGCGCTTATCTGGGACCCTGTTATCCGCAACGCACGTGGCTTTCGGCCAGAACCTGTGCGTCTGCCTTTTGTCTTCAGGACAGATTCTCGTGTTACGCAACGGGAAAAGGAGAGCTCATGTTTCCTCCCTAATGCAAAATACTCATTAACATGGACTCGGCCATGCAGATGCCAAACCCGCTTTCGAAACACAGCTTCCATTCGCTCCATCATCATCAGCAGCGAAACGCATGATTATAAATCACATCTGCGGCAGCGTGATGATGATGAAGATGAGAATCAGGAACAGCCCCATAAAGCACATGGTGACACTAAACCACATCTATCGCCTGCATTTAAACAATGAACCACTCTAAAGCGCATTACGCCTATACATTATAAATATCCATAGCACTCCCAAACATGAATTAATAAAGCACGGAATTAGCTACGGGGTTGTTAAATTGTAGGATTTCACGGCTCGATAATGCTTCCAACGTGGGAGGCGAAACGTCGCGAGGGAGCGACGGAGATCGCTCGACACGGCTATCCCGAAAGAACAGCTCCGTAGAGCAACCATCAAACCGGTGACCGTTTCTTTACGGCTTTATCTTCAAGGAAGTGACGGCCATCTTAGGGGACGCTGGCAGATTTTTCCCGCTCTTAAGATTGCCAGTTTCACGACCTTTCAGTGTATTCGAGTAGCCTTAATTATTTATTTTCTGTTGCTTTGGTTTTTTTATTGTTTTTTCTTTCGTTGTTGACATGCCGTCCTCTTCGCGGCCCTTGTGCAGCGCTTTGTGACCCTCGGGTGAAAGGCGCTATATAAATTGATATTATTATTATTATAATCGATTACCGGTGCGAGAGTCGTGAACCGGTAATCGTTTCCAAGTGAGGGTGAGTCGGAGGCCTGTGGCTGTACCCACGTCGTGCTCCACCACTGCGGCCCGCGGGCCCGGACCCAGGACCACGGCTGGCGGCACAGAGGCGGCGCCGCCGGCAGCCGGAGTCGAACCGCTGTTCCGCAAGTCCGGGGCGTTCACCGTGACACCGCCGTGCCAGGCTGCATCGTTCCTCACACAGGAACGAGGTAAAACACAAGTTCCGGTTGTTGCCCGAGACGTTGCTTTGTGCGGCACAGCGGGAACCGGTTTTTTCCGGTGATTCCATGCGGCTACCGGACAGGCAAGAACAATGATTTTAGCGAGAATTGCTCTCCAACTCGGTCCTTTACGGATGGCCGCGTCACTGAGCGCTCCCACTCTCTCCTTCGCGACGTTTCGCCTCCCACATTGGAGGCATCCTCAAGGCGTTCTGAGTTCTGAAAATCTTCAAAAGTACAACGATGTTCTAACCTCCGCATGGTGTCGAGGTCCCTCGCACTGCGTGCGGCCTGTGGCCTCCTCCCCATGGTCGGGGCCTTCATGGCGCCCGGGACGAGCTGTTGTGGCCGACTGCGTGGCGTCCCATTAAGGCAGGGTCACGGTGAGAAAGTGCAAACTCCACACAGAAAGGCGCACGATCCGGGATACATCCATCCATTGTCACAAACAGCATAATCTGCACAGGGTCGCGGTGAGCCGGAGCCCATGTCGACAGACACAGGACGCAAGGCAGGTCCACACCCCGTGATGGGACGCCAGTCTGCCACAGGGCACCGGCAGTTTGCTGTCATGAGGCACTTCGAGGCCGAGCTGAAAGACAACGATGTCCAGAGGCTGACCATCGTGCTTCGAAGAATCGCAAAGAAGAAGAAGAGGTGCTTTGTACACACACACACGCGAGAGAGACGAATTCAAGTTAATTCTGTTTTTCACTGTTTTGGTCCCGGTTTTGTATCCCGGCTCAAGGGTCTTTCTGTGTGGAGTTTGCATGCTCTCCCCGTATCCGCGTGAGTTTTCGACGGGCACTCCGGTTTCCTCCCACAATCCAAACACATGCTGCTGCATTGGTTAATTGGCCAGCGGACTAAATTGCCTCCTCGGTGCCCTCTGATGGACTGGCGTCCCATCCTGGGTATAGCCCTGCCTTGCGCCCTGTCTCTGCGGGATAGGCTCCGGCTCACCGCGACCCTGTTACAGGCTTAAGTGGTTTCTGACTGAATGAACAGTGTTGAAGCCTCATTACAACGTGTTAGGAAAATGTGAAGTTAAACTAAGTGTTTTTAATTGCTTGTGCAATAGATGGCGTGTTCCCGAATTGTATGCCAGAATTGTAAACTGGCGGCTATAAATACTAGGAAACACTTTTGTTTATCGTGGACACAGTGCAGTATTTTTCGTTATTCTGGCGAGCAATTAGCATGCGTCCGGGAACTGTGAATTCAAACAGTGGACTGGAGTTGTGAAGCGAGGCCGCCAGGGCGCGCTGTAGTCCCGCGTAACCACCCACACGGTGTTGCTCGGGGACAAGGCAATTACATTCATCATCCATTGTCAGAAACCGCTTAATCCTGTCCAGGGTCGCGGTGAGCCGGAGCCTATCCCGGCAGGCACAAGGCAGGGCTATACCCAGTATGGGACGGCCGTCCATCAGAGGGCACCGGGGGGCAATTTAGTCCGCAGGGCAATTAACCTATGCAGCAGCACGTAATTGGACTGTGGGAAGAAACCGGAGTGCCCGGAGGAAACCCACGCGGACACGGGGAGAACATGCAAACTGTACACAGAAAGGCACCCGAGCCGGGATTCGAACCCTGGCCCTTCTTCGCTGTGAGGCGGTAGAGATCTTCTCGCCACCGTGCCGCCCGCTCCGCTGGATGTTGTGGATGTGAAATGGCCAACACACTTTTCCACAACATGTTCTGCGTTTCTCATATGGCAAGAAGATCTCTACCTTTGGCACGTCCATCCATGTTGTTGGTCATGAGTGCACAGTTACAGAAACACGAATACTGCCGGAGGAAGCCTTGTTTGGCTGGTTCGTCCGAAGTGAAGCTTCTGCTGTCGCCATCCTATCGTCCGTCAGATGGTTTCTGTTCCCGGACATGGCTGCTACCAGCAAATTGTGTTTTAAACACCATACGGTACAGTATTCCACTCCGTATTAGGAAATAAATGACAGTAAATGGTTGCTCTTCAGAGCTCTTCTTCGGGATAGCCGTGTCACTGAGCGATCTCCCTCTCTCCCTTGCGACTTTTCGCCTCCCGCTTTGGATCAGGCGTTATGCTTCCAACGTGGGAGGCGAAACGTCGCGAGGGAGAGAGGGATTATCACTCGACACGGTTATCCCGCAAGAACAGCTCTGAAGAGCAACCATCATGAATCGAGCCGTGAAAACCTACACCAGCTACTTACAATAGTCTATATTTTATAGTGGCAGCTGATACAATTGTTAACATTAGCTTTCGTGTAATGTATTTGTTTAGACTTACAGTAATTCCATTTTGTGTGAAGTCTGATTGTTACAGTGTGCCTAAGCTGATAATTCCGGTTAATCCTAATCCTTGTAATGGGAATGACAGCCAGACAAGATGTTGACACGTTTGTTCGCGCTTCCCACGGATGTTTGTGCCAAACAAATGATCAAATAATATTGTGAGAGTTTTTCCGGCCGCATATCGTTACCACCACTGCGGTGAGTAGCGCTGCCGCCTCACAGCGAGAAGGTTCCCGGGTTCGAATCCCGGCTCTGGTGCCTTTCTGTGTGGAGTTTACGGGTCCGCGTGGGTTTTCGCCGGGCACTCCGGTTTCCTCCCACAGTCCAAATACATGCTGCTTGTATAGGTTAATTGACCTGCGGACTAAATTTCCCCGTGCCCTGTGATGGACTGGCGTCTATCCTGGGTATAGCCCTGCCTTACGCCTTGTGTCTGTCGGGATAGGCTCCGGCTCACCGCGACCTTGTACAGGATTAAGCGATTTCTGACCATGGATGGATGTTTTTTTTAAGTTGTGGGAGGAAACCGGAGAACCCGACGGAAACCCACGCAGAACAGGGGGAGAGAACACACAAACTCCACGCAGAAAGGCGCCCGAAGCGGGAATCGAACCGCCTCGAGCAAGACCGTTCTTTCTGTGGGGAGGCGCAGCTGTTACTAGTGCACCACCCTGCCGCCCAAGACAAAGGTCCCCCGTCGAGACTTAACACACGTTTAGGGCAAGTGCCGTTAGCGAGTAGCATCTGTGAAGGGCGGCACGGCACACGCTGGGGCTGTGTCTTATAATCCGCTGCGGCACAGTGTGTAACCTGATGTGTTAAACCGTGCTGACACCGGCCACAGATGTGTCGTGCGTCTTATATTCCGGAACGTCTGATAATCCGGCGAATGCGGCAATGGACATTAGAGGGATCAAGCAAATGCAATTATCGTGGAGCTAGTGTGGAATTAAAGAACAACACAGTCACATCTTATAGCAACTAATTTGCAAAACATTGCTTTAGTTCAGTGCGTTATGCGACATATACACTGGTCTGCACTTGCATTTAAACATCAGTAAGTTTGTCTTAAAGCTGGAAGGAACCGTTGAGCGTCTTGCTGTGAGACGGCAGCGCTACTGAACGCGCCACCGTGCCGCCCCTCTTAGAATTAATACCTTCGAAATTGAATGAATATGTGCGCGTTATAAATAGCATTTATTATTATTTTGTGTGCAGCGATGAGACGGGTATGTTACCCGTGGGCCCCGCTAGGAGGACACGTGTGCCGGGGATGAGAGGGGAGGATGACATGGGGGCGAGAGGGGCCACACGTGGGCGTCACACTGGCCGTGCACGCCGCTCCGAGGCGCCTCCACGCTTCACTCAAGAACGGTGCGAGACTCTGCACTTGCTCACGGACCGCAGGCGGTCACCACGCCACCTCCAACTTGGCAGCCGCACCCATCGGAAGGTAAACGCGGCACTGTGTTTTCCCACTTTGTCAGATCTGTTTGGCAGCGCGAGTCTGTTTCCCCAACGCAAGTTGGAGCACATTTGGGGCAGTGTGTGTTTGCCTTTGATGCGCGCACTGAAGCAAGCCGTAAGGTGTGCATCGGACGCCTCGTTTGTCGCTCTGTTGTTTAAGCCTCTCTGTGTTGAAGCTAATTCCAGCTGCGTCACTTGAATGTAAACATGTAAATGCGCAGCCCTGAAGTTGCCCAGTCACGCCGCTGACGGTGGAAGGGCCGCACTTAGAGGGAGGTGTAGGAGGGTTATTCTAGAGGATTTTTGGTCAACTCTTCCACGCCGACTGTATGCCAGGGAAGAGGGTGGGAGTACCCACGCTTTACCTCACCATGCTCAATCTGCCAATGTAAGAAACGTTCCTATTGATGGTTGCTCTTCAGAGCTGTTCTTTCGGGATAGCCGTGTCACTGAGCGTGCTCACTCATTCCCTCGCGACGTTTCGCTTCCCACGTTGGAAGCAATTTCAGGCGTTCTGTGAGAGGCGAAACGTCGCGAGAGAGAGTTGGAGAGGGAGCTCGCTCGACACGGCTATCTGGAAAGAACATCTCTGAAGAGCAACCATCATGAATCGAGCCGTGATAACCGACATCAGTAGAACTTGCCTATTGTTTACTTTGAAAAAGTCGTTCCTTGTGAATACTCCGTAATTGACTGAAAACATCATCCAATGCGGGACCGTCATGAAAGGGAGACCTATGACGCAGTATGGTTTTCCTGGATTAATAAGTAACTCATTCATTAGTACTGTATTCCATCCCGGCAAACACATGGTGCAAGGCAGGGCTATACCCAGGATGGGACGCCAGTCCATCATAGTGCACCGGCGGCAATTTAGTCAGCAGGTCAATTAACCTATGGAGCAGCATGTCTCTGGACTGTGACAGGCAACTGGAGTGCCCGGTGAAAACCCACAGAGAAAGGCACCCGAGCCGGGATTCGAACCCGGGTTTTCTTGCTGTGAGGCGACAGCGCTACTCGCCGCTACGCCACCGTGCCGCTCTCGGCTCTAGAGGTGTTCTCCACATGTGACCGTGCGTTTCAGACAGATGACTCGGTGGAAACTCTCAACGCGATCCTGTTACCACTTGATGTGGCGAACTGTGTTTTAACTGTGTTTTAACACAACGCTACAATGCGTTGTCTTTGTTAAACATTGCAAGCAGATACGGCGTGTAAATACACACCAGTTAATTTCAAAGTATACGGGGCGTTTGGACCAATATGTGTTTTGCGATTTGATATTGGAGAGTAAATGTCCTCCGTGTCGTGTACAAAGGTCGCAGGTTTCTGCTACCCAGAATTACAGACAAGATTTACCGCTTGCAAATATTACGAAGCTCCCCGGCTGAAAGATACAATTAATTTTCCGAAGAGCAGATTTCCTTCGGAGTGTCGCTGCTTATTAGACGCATTTGGCGGCGCGCGCAGTGCGTGCCTGCATACGGGCGTGTGCGCGTTGCGTGTAAGTACGCGTTAATCTTGTGTGAGCAGATTTCACTCATTAAGTCTGTGCACACGTTTGGTACAAAGACAAAGATCCCCCCGTATAAGCCTTAACAGACTGCAGGGTCAAGTGCAGTTAGCACCTATGAAGGTCGACACGACGCACGAGGAGGTGGGTGACCAGCACGACTCCCGGCCGCCTTTGTATCCCTATTGGCAATGTTTACACACCGCACTAGGTACTAATTTTAAGGCTGGGTAGAACTAGGGGAGGCCCAGGACCGGTTCAGAAAATAGTCACTGTTGTTGGCCGTGAGCGGGAAACGAACTCGTGTCGCCAGGTTTGTAGCCCAGCGCGGCGCTAGCCACTGCGCCATCGCTCCCCTAGCCTGACCACACCTGCCAGCGCGACCTCATCGTGGTACGGGTCAGCTTTGAAAATCGGCACGCGGCAAAAGGGATTTAGAAATTGGCAGCCCACCACTCAAATCGGTCGGATTGGCAAGTATGCAGAATACAATAGACGTGGGATTAGAGATCTCATCACGGGCCACACGTGTGCAGGCGCCACGCGGGGTGGAGAGCTGGGGGGGGGG
>JAZEWU010000025.1:7712926-7723427 GCA_036362915.1 Geotria australis | reverse complement strand
GGCGCACGCCGCCGAGGGAACGGAACGCGCTTCGCAAGCGCCGCGCCGGCCATTGAAGTCGCGGCGGGGAGCGGGAGCCGTGATGAGAGCGGGGAGGCAGGCGAGGAGCGGCCAGGGGGCGGCGTCATCAATAATGCACGCGGCTTTGGGTTTCATCAAGAAGTTTGAGTTGTTGACTTTGATGGCGCGCCGCAGATGCGTCCGCGGAGCTCCGCGCCCGTGCTGTGATCTGTGAAGCGTTCCGAGCGGCAGCTGCTGCTGAACGGGAATTGGGACGCGAGCAGGGGCCCGCGTGTCTTGGACGTGGCCTCATCAACACAGACGATGCGTGGCTTCCAAGATGAATGCATTTGGAGTTTTTTTTCTGAGACCAGTAATTTAATATTGGTATAATAACGTTGTTTCGAGAAAGGTTACATAAATCATAGCTCGTTAACATGAATCGTAGCTCTCTTTATGCTTGTAGGCGGGGAGGTGGGTTTTCGCCGGGCACTCCGGTTTCCTCCCACCGTCCAAAGACACGCTGCTGCATAGGTAAATTGGCCTGCAGATTAAATTGCCTCCGGTACCCTGTGATGGACTGGCATCCCATCCGGGGTATAGTCCTGCCTTGCGCCCTGAGTCTGCCGGGATAGGCTCCGGCTCACCACGACCCTGTACAGGATTAAGCGGTTTGTGATAATAGATGGATGCACGTTTCAAATGCTTGCAAATCATATTCACGTTTGCTCGCTCAAGGAAGTGACGGCCATCTTAGGGGACGCTGGCAGATTTTTGCCGCTCTTGAGATTGCCAGTTTCACGACCTTTCAGTGTATTCGAAGCAGCCTTAATCATTTATTTTTTCTTGCTTTGGTTTTTATTAGTTGTTTTTTTTGTCGTTGTTGACATGCCATTCTCTCTGCGGCCCTTGTACAGCGCTTTGTGACCCTCGGGTGAAAGGCGCTCTATAAATCGTTATTATTATTAATAATACCTGGTCAGGGTAGAATATTTCATGTGGGAAGCAGGAATAATTTAGGAGAGAGAGTTCTTTTGAAATTGTCCCTTGTTTATATTCCACGTGCGTCACATCTTGTGACGGAATAGCCTGGGCGACGGTCGAACTTGTGAAGTGACATGAAGAGTCGTCGCTCATCCGGCACCTTCTTATCTCGCGGTGTGGATATCCAACAAACATCGTTTGTTGTCCTACAGTCAATTCAATTTTTATTTCTTCTCGGAGCTGGAATATGCTGAATGCTAAATGAAGCGAAGTCCCACAGGATAGCTCTGTTTATGAGTTAGGTCACGTAAAAACAAGCGTCGTAAACCCGCCTCCACCCGACACGGCCAATTAGTAAGGGGTAGTTACGTGAACAAAACGTGGCAGTTCGTTATTACTTCAGCAGACCGGTATGTTGGAGCGTGAGCCCACAACATTTATCAATAAGGTACGACGTTTCGCTGATAGTTGCAATGAGAACATTTGTTCGTGATGAAGCTGATTGCAACTATCATTGAATTGGCAGGTTTTGTTTTCGTGACAACCCCTTTACGAATTGGGCGTGTCGGGTGGAGGCGGGTTTACGACACTTATTTTTACGTGACCTAAATCGTAAAAAGAGCTATACTCTGGATAACATTGGTCGCGAAAGCCTTCGTGTAAGAAGTGAAATACCACTTTTATTTGAACCTGCCTTTCGACTGCGTTGCCGTTGATTCTGAGTATGCAGTGAAGGGGGCGAACATTTTGAATCGCCACCAAACAGGACGAATTTACATCCATAATTATGCCATTTAGTTTTTCACCCCGGATTTTTAAACATTTTTGTTGCTCGTCCTGCTCCTGAAATGTCAGGGCCGTCGTTCCTAAATATTAATTTGCTACACCGGACATTCTCTGCGCCAGGCCTGGATCAGACGCAACGCGACTTATTAAATCCTCGTTCACGTACGTGGCATTCGGCCACACGTTCGTCACTCGGGTGGTTGATAAACGGGGCCTTATACGCGAGCTACACACACATCCCCTGCCTTGGAACCAATCCCGGTGGCGTGAGTGAGTTAATATGACGGGCAGAGTGCCACCTCACCTGGTCCCCGTGATCAAAGCTCGCTTCGACTCTGTGAAGATTTAATGAATTACTAACTTTATTGATGTCGGTTTTCACGGCTCGATTCGTGACGGTTGCTCTTCAGAGCTGTTCTTTCGAGATGGCCGTGTCACCGAGCGCTCTCCATCTCTCCCTCGCCTGATGATGCTTCCAACGTGGGAGGCGAAACGCCGCGAGGGAGAGATGGAGATCGCTCGACGCAGCTATATCGAAATAACAGCTCTGAAGAGCAACCAACTCTCAGTGAAACCCGGCAGATACCTCACTGGAGTTGGGAGCCACCTGCTCACAGCTCTTTGCGACTTTTATTTAAACAAGAATTCCGGGCGATTTAAAACAGTGGCCCAGGGAAGTGCGGGATTCTAGGTGTCGCAGTTTAAAGCGGCATTCGTGACTTACTGAGCACCTTGCTTCATTCATTCATTATCAGAAACCGCTTAATCACGTACAGGGTCGTGGCGAGCCAGAGCCTATCCCGGCAGACACAGGGCACAAGGGAGGGCTATTCCCAGGATAGGACGCCGGTCTATCACGGGGGCACCAGGGGCAATTTAGTCCGCAGGCGAAATAACCTACGCAGCAGCATGTTTACGGACTACAGGAGGAAACCGGAGTGCCCGGCGAAAACCCACGCGGACCCGGGGAGAGAACATGCAAACTCCCACGCAGAAAGGCAGCCGAGCCGGGATTCGAACCCAGGCGACTTCTTGTTGTGTTGGTGCGAGTGTCAGCACTGCACCGCCGTGCCGCCCCCGCGTCGAGGTGGAACATGGCGTGCACCGCGAATGCGGTCTGTTTTAGCCTTTACTTCCCGCGTGGGAGGTGGCGGCCGAGCGTCACGCGGTCGAGGCTTACGCAGGCCGGCACGCGCGCGGTGTTGCTCTGTGGCCGTGACCACCGACGTCTTTAGACTAAGCCAGCTATTCAATGAGTCAACACGACCCGCTGTCGTCACGTCTGTTATCGTGACGGCGAGCTACCGCCGGGCGGCCCGCGGCGACGGTGCGGATCCGAGGTGCGGCCGAGGCGCCCGTCAGCGTGATACGCTTGTGTCGACGGCTCCTTGTTTTGTGGCTTTAACCGGCGCGGCCGCTGCTGTGCAGAGAGAGAGAGAGAGAGGACTTTGCACATGAAACAGAAATTCTGATGCTGGGAGTTTGAGTCCCTCCAGAATTCCCCCGGTGCATTATTTATCGCGGCTGCCGGTTGAGACGGAGGCAGCTGTGGAGGTGCCGCGTCTCCCGTGTTTCTCCGCGGCACTTTCCGGCGCTGGCCGCCTTCAAATGCCACATTTGCATCGGAGGCGCGCGCGCGCGACGATCAACGGCACGGACAAGCGGGTAACGCGCCGCATTCTGTAGGTTTGCGTATTCGCAATCCGTGATTAAATTGTTAGAGCCTACCCCCCCCCCCGAAAAAACACAGTTTTTTTCTTTTAAAGAGCCTCTTCCAGTTAAATAAGCCAGAAAAGAGTTATGTTTCTCTTTGTGATAGTTTGTGTGCGCGCGCTGTTGGGCGGAATAATGAGCGGCTTTGTGGTCGGAGAGCCTCCGCGGGTCCCCGAGCCCGCGTGAGGGTGCTTCACCCGTGATTGACGGCGCTAAATGGCTCGTGAACGCGCCCCTCTCTCCGCACCGCGTCTCTCTCCCGAGCCCGCGCGTACGTCGTCTCCGCGGTCGCGTGACGCCGTTCGTGTGCGGAGGGCGCGCGGGCGCCTGCCGCGGATCGAATCGATACGCGCGATTTGTCGTCGGCCTGGGAGCGCTTGGGAATCCTCCAGGAAGAGCTGGAAAAGGATGTCTGGTCCACTCTCCTTGGACTGCTGCCACCGCGAGCCTCACCAGGACAAGCGGTTTAGAAAATGCATGGATGGATGGACGTTCAAATAGTTTTTCCGCCCAATGCCCCCCCCTGTTTTCGTCTTTAACTTGGGGCAACCTGTTTGGCTGCCACCCAACTTTTACCAACATCACACGCTGCCTCGGAGTGTCGCTGCTCGGCTGCTCGGCAGACCGCACAATCATGTTGTTCGGTTGGGGGCGAACGCTGCAATCTAGCGCCGCGCATTTTTTCCCATGAAGGTCTTCATCCTGTGTGTGGTGGGCCGAGCTACAGCTGTCACCCATCCATTAGCTTGTCCTACCCCAAGCGTTTTCGAGTGGCGGGGCTTAGGGGCGGGTTCGGTCTGGCCCCTTTATCCTCCCGTCGCCTTCGCTTGGCAAAGATCCTAAGTAAAAGGCATGTCGCGGGCTTGAATGGCGCGGGTTAGCGGGACCGCATGTGCGCGGCAAAAAAGACCTGAACAGTGGCCGCTAATTGCTTGTTGTCAGTTCCAAATTGGTCGCGGTGATCTGGCTGTCTCTGATCGGCAGAGGCCTCATCGTGAAGGAAGTCGTGATATGTGGCCCGGAATGCGGTGGGTTTGTGTGTCGCGTCGCCGTGTTTGTTCTTCACGCCGCTGTGCGTGCGTGCGTGCGTGCGTTATACCGCGCTCTCTTCTCCGTTTAATCTCTTAATACACTCGTGTTTGTCTGCAACCTTTGTGGCTGTGTACGGATCTGCGTGTTTGCGTTACAGCTAGTACGGTACACAGTTTTGCGACAGCGGCTAGGCCCATAGAGCGCATTGGCGGTGACGAAATTCCAATCTGTTAGCATCGTGCTTGACGTTTAAATGTTTGCACCGTACTTAAATAACGCGTTAAGGTGCTTGGCTACGGTAATGTCTTCGGGGCGAGATCGCGCGAGTTAGCGGACGCTCGAACGTAATCGTCGAATCGAAAAGAAAAACCAGACACCGGACGGCGAAAAGCGTCGGTGTTCGGCGAGCGGTGTCTGCTTCTGACATTTGGAAAGACGGAGGGAAACTCGTGTCATCGGCACGGCAGCTGCGCCGGGCAGGGCCGCGGGCATCGCAACAAAGTGAGCTCCCAGGGCCGCCCGGCGCTCGGCGGCCGTGCCAAGCAGCCGTTGGCGAGCCTCGCGCCGCGTTTGATGTCCCCCGCAGCCCGAGACGCCGATGGGTTTTCCGTGTTCCGTGGAAACGCGGCGCATTGGAGCGCCGCGTCCGGGTGCCCGGTAATCGGACGCCGTCAAATGTGAAAACCGTTTGGTTGGTTTCCGTCATCTATCGGCACCGGATGCTCGCGAACGCTGGCGACAACTGTTGGGGTTTGGATGGTTGCTCTTCAGAGCTGTTGTTTCGGGATAGCCGTGTCACTGAGCGCGCTCCCTATCTGGCGACGTTTTGCCTCCCGCGTTGGAAGCATCATCAGGCGTTCCATGCTTCCAACGTGAATGTATAGTACGATCAGCTTCTGGCGTAGGGGTTGTTATACGCTAATGCTGCAAATTTGTGAATTTTACGAACTACAGTTTGGAGATTATCGCCGCTTGCAATCGAACTTACGGGTCAAACTCACGTTTAACGGCAACGCGTTGTTTTTACTGACTCTTTGCCGAAGCGGCCACGGTGTGTCTCAGCCACCGCTAAACCTCAGCTCAAAAACTTCGTTTCCGAAAAAAGTTGAATTTGTACGAGCCCGGCATCTTTAAACGCCCTGACGCTTACGCGAGAGCTCGCGAACGACCGGATTTCCGCTTCGAGCAGCGGGGATCGACTCCGTCCTCGTGATAAACCGCCGCACACGGCAGCGCCAAGATGTCTCTATGAAGATGTCTCTATGAAGCCGCGCGTGGACCGGCGCGTCACGGCGCGTCACGGCGCGACAATCCCGCAACCGAGCCGAGGACAGAAATCCATTCATCCCGGACACGGTACCACCGCGCCGCGGCTCGCGGAGATTGCCCGCGGCGATCGCTTTGTACTGGCACCGCCGTGCGGCGGGCTTTGCGTGCTGTGTGGACGAAAGGTCACTGCTGACGAACACGAGCCGTGTAGGACGCTTCCCAGACTGGTTGCGTAGGCTCGTCGCGGTTTTGCCGCCCGGCTCTGTGATCCCGCTCCTGGCTCGGAGCGCGCGTTGTCGGGAATGACGTCCGATGTTTTGGCGCCGTCTTGTTGGGAGCTGCTGCTGCTCCTCCACGCTGGCTACACGCATGTGCACGTTTTCCCCACCGAGTGCGGCTAACGGTGGCGAACCCGTTACCACCGCCGGTTGGGCCTAAGCGGTGCTGTGGGTGGGGGGTATTTAAGGGTGTTTTCCCCTCGTACGTGTGTGTTTTCCCCGGGTGCGTCGGTATCCTCCAGCATGCACGGACGCTCACTAATTTGCCGGAAAAGCGTCTTAACATACAGAGAACGGCAGACACATTGTTGGCGCCGGCTCACGGCCCGGTAGCTTTCCGGTTGCCTGTGGTTCCCCAGCGATGATGCTATGCAGTCTGCGCGAGCGACGCTACTTAAACCCCGTCGGTATAGTTGGTTTCTCATCGTTTGAACGACCGCGCCGGGTGATGGAACCGAACGGGTGACCCGCGGAGGGTTATGTTGCGCGACGGCCTCGTCCGGCCGAGGTGTCGACCCCCCCTCCCCGCGACCCCCCTTCCCCGCGACCCCCCCTCCCCACGCGTCGAGCTCCTCGCGATCTGACTCCGCCGCCGCCGCCGCTCCCCGCTTACAGGTGTCCATTTTTGACGAGCGCCGAGACACGTTTGTTTAAATGAGAGAGGCGGCTCGAGGAACGTTACCTCGTCGCGGCCTAGCGTGAGATGTAAAGGCCGGCGTGGCAGCCGGGCGCCGCGATGCGGCACACGGGCGCGCCGCATCGCCGCCGGGACGCGGAGGGAACGGCGTCGACAGACGCCGGAGGAAGCGCGTGACGCGGGGCGGCGGAGGGCCGCCACAGGGCCGCACGGAGGCTATTACCATCCCATTACATAAGGAGGGCGAGAGGAAATAGCCGCCAGATGAGTGCAGTCGGCATTCAAGTGTCGCTGAAAGAGAAGGCGAAGCAGATAGGAGTGCACCTAAGGTCACGTTCGGCGTGCGGTTGGAGCAGGGAGGGCCGCAGTTTGTTTGTTGCTGTTTGTTAACTGATGAAGAAGGAGGGAGTGGAATGCGGGGAAGCGTTTGGAATAGAAGGTGCCGCTAGCGCATCGCGGCCATCGCTAGGCGGAGGTCGCGTCGGGTGAGAGTCTCCGTGCGGAATGGCGGCGTGATTGAGAGCGGCGCTGGAGAGGCGACCGAGGGGGTTCTCGGAGCTTGGGTGCCGAGTGGGTCGCGACCGTGGGTCCTGACGGAAGGAAGGCGTCGGGTCACAGTGTGGGGCCGGCACTGGTCGTGGCTGTGACGGTGGCCCGGCCACGCCGTGGAAGTCGGGGATGTCCTGCTCGTGAATCATTCCTAGGGGTCATCGGTTGGCTGACAGAGGCGCCGTGGCCCACAATCCCACAATCCCGTGGCCTACCCACAACCCCCTACGCCGGCCGTGATCCAGCACGGTTGCTGGTTTGAAGGAAACACCGCGAGTAGCGGGTTTCGTGGCCGTAACGCAACTCGCACGTGGTCACTGGAGGAGCGCGCACGCAGTCACGTGACTCTGACACGCGCAGCGGCGAGTAGCGCTGCCGCCTCACAGCAAGAAGGACCCGGGTTCGAATCCCGGCTCGGGTGCCTTTCTGTGTGGGGTTTGCATTTTCTCCCCGTGTCCGCGTGGGTTTTCGCCTGGGCACTCCGGTTTCCTCCCACAGTCCAAAGGCACGCTGCTGTATAGGTTAATTATCCTGCTGACTTCATTGGCCCCGATGCCATGTGATGGGCTGGCGTCCCATCCTGGGTATAGCCCTGCCTTGCGCCATGTGTCTGCCGGGATAGGCTCCGGCTGACCGCAACTCTGAACAGGATTAAGCGGTTTCTGACGGTGGATGGACGGACGGAGCACGCATTGAGGCTCTTCCGGGGTAGAGCGTGCGTCACGTTTACGATGCGGACCGTCGCGGCCAGTGGAAAACGAGTGAAAAGGCATTCGGAGCGGCGCTTTCTGGCATTTTGAGTTTTAAAATTGGCGCCGATTTAGTTTCAGTAATGTTTTATCAGATGTTGGTTAAAATTGGAAGCATTCGTTATAGTCGTGGCCGGGTGCCGGGGGCACATGTCACTCGTGGCGGCGTGGGTGCGAGTGGCCGGTGGTATCGTTTCGTGTGAAGCATGCACCTCCTGGCACGACGCCAAAGCAAGCAGTAACACCACGCTCGGGTTATTAATGGGATTGAAGAGCAGACCCAGGTTCAATCACCAGTAAGCCAGGGTTGTACCTCCACCGTGGGCACGGCGGCTTACATGGGTTTTCACGGCGTAACACCGTTGTGCCCTTTCTAAATGAATCTAATGAGTAAAATCCTTTGGCAAAAAAAACATACTTCGCTTGTTACTGTATTTCCATTCGTGGCTTTTGAGTTTGAAGTTTTATTTTGTTTAACCATGTGAGAATTCGGGAGCCCGGGATTGGCCTCGTTTGCAAGAGCTGACCGGGTTAAACCAAACGACAAAAGTCAAACAGCTAAATTAAGGTACAGCAATGAAGCAAAATATAAACGAGCGCAAAAAAAAACCAGTTGCGTCCGTCGCGCGGAAAATTTGAGAATATTGCACGAGCGTAAATCACCGTTAAAGTAAGCATTCCCCGTCGCGCAAGTCGGCTCGAAAAAATAATACGATTGGCCAACGGCCCTAGATGCCGTCGTTACGCAACGCGAGGTGCCGGGGAAACGCACCCCTGCCGGGATCGAGCGAGCTCGACGGGCGGCCGCGTGTGCGAGAGATCCGCGGCGTCACGGGACGCGAGCAGAGCCGGGAAGCGCAGCTCCCACAATCCCAGGTGGCTTGAATCCCGCCTTGCGCCTGAACCCTGCCACGGCATCAGATAAACTTGCGCTAACCCTGGCGCGATAGCATCGCTGCACCGGCGTCACTTTAACGTACTGCGGGATTACGCACATATACAACACTGAGCTCATGCACGTGGAGTGTGTCTCGAAGAGTGACCCGTGAGGTCAAATGTCACGGTTCTCTGTAAATGACGAACTCTGTCACGCTTATTTCATAATTGTTCTTTTTGCTTTTATTGGAAACTGTGCTTTATGACATTTCTTTCACAACTAAACTTAGGGTCCAGTGTGTTTGCGAAGAGATAGCCTCGTGTTTAATTGAAAGTTGGTTTGTTTTGCTGGCGAAGAATGTCAGATATGGAGGTATTCAAAAACATTGGCATCATCTCCAGCACTGGCATTGTCATCGTAATCTTCTTTGCAATAACACAACTTGACTGGCGTTCATTCGGAGCCTGACATTTGTTGCCAAATATGTCAGTGTTAACTTTTTCTTTACCAGAAGGCTTGAATTTTCGTTTTTTTTATTTTTATTAAGCAGAGCTACGTGACAGACGCCTCGGGCACGATCATTAAAAGTGATGGGCGCTTTTCCTGGAGGTCCTTATCTTAGGAAGGCCGGCAGCAGCGCGTTGGCGGTGGTTATCTCCCAAGGTGCATTAGGAAGATGAATAATTGAAGCGAGCCCTTGTTGGATCTTCTGATCTAATTTTTTTGACTGGCAGCATTTTCTTGAGGAAACGGGAGCTCAAGTCTCCTAGCAATGGGATCGCTGGGCGCGGAAGATAACAAGAGGCGCGGCCTCGTTAGTATTCTCGCCCGCATCCAGGCGCAATGAAAATTTTAGTTGCGCGTGTTACACCGCAAACTCCCCGAAAGCCGCACCGTATGCTAATCGCGTTGCTGACGGTTGCTCTTCAGAGCTGTTCTTTCGGGATGGCCGTGTCAACTCCCTCTCTCGTCCACGCGACGTTTCGCCTCCCACGTCGGAGGCGCGATGTTTGCATATGTCGAGTGTGCGCTGTCCCGCTGGCAGCTGTCTGGCCGCAGCTGACTCCTCGTTGTTTACGCGGCTGTCCACTTACCGTCACGTTCCGTACGCGAGAAACTTCTCCTGGTCGTTGTCGCCAATGATTGCCGTCAATTTTGACTGACACTGATGATGCTTCCAACGTGGGAGGCGAAGCGTCGCGAGGGAGAGATGGAGATCGCTCAGTGACACGGCTGCTATCCCGAAAGAACAGCTCTGAATAGCAACCGTCACGCATACGCGCATTCGTACGAATGCCGCGCGGTGGAGGGTGAGCAGCGGTGACCTCCAGATCTTCACACGGAGGTGAAGATCTGGAGGTCACCGCTGCAAACCGTGTTGACGGCGCTACACCTTGCTGTCGCTTGCTGGCTTCTTCTCGTTCCCCACAGCTGTTGCACGGGCGACACCCGAGCTCCAAAGTCTATTCTTGCCGCCTCCCGCCATCTGGTTACCGACCTCTGTGCGTCCAGTCCGGTTCCCGTCCCGTGACCCGCGCTCTCCGGTCCCGTATGCGGCCACACGCAGCGCCGTCTCCGTTACGCGGATAACGCCACCGCGTAGTGACATAGGTTGTCACGGCTCGAT
>JAZEWU010000025.1:7661066-7712650 GCA_036362915.1 Geotria australis | reverse complement strand
AGTTTCCCATTTTCTTACACAGCCCCTATATTGGTGAGAGTGCGAGACGTGAACAAAGCAACTGGAAAATAATCCCTCTGGAAATCTCTCTCCGCAGTGCAACATCATGTTTGTGAGAAGGGCAAAGTTAAATATTTGGAACGCCTGATGATGCTGCCAACGTGGCAGGCGAAACGTCGCGAGGGATAGAGGGAGAGCACTCGACACGGCTATCCCGAACGAACAGCACTGAAGAGCAACCATGAGTAAAATATTTTACCAGAACTTAAGGGAGACCCAGGACAGGTTCAGATAATCGTCACTGGTGTTGGCCGTGAGCGGCTCCCCCCCCACACACACACGCTCGCACACACTCACCGGAGCGCACACATTCCAGCGTAACCAATAGATAATGCCGCTTAATTCTCTTCATGCAGTTGTTTCTTCAAGCTGCCCTTGTCCTGTCAACTTGACTGTAACTTCTGGCGTGGCGTCCTCCACGGCTGCTCCCCTCACATCCCGCTTCCAGCCGAGCGACTCCACCCCAGCTCCCGCCGACTCACTGTGTGTCTAGCGTTGTGTTTTTTGGCTGAGTACGAGACACGCTCATTAAACGATTGTCTTGTGCGGCTGCCCCTGGGCCTGTGGGTTTTTAGAGCGAGGAGGACACTGAGCACTCTGTTGTAGTCAAAATGTCTCGGTTATAAAAATAGCGGCTTGTGGGCCCCAACTTGTTGAAGTCAATAGCCTCCTCCGCGGTGAGCAGCGCCGCCGTCTCACAGCTTGAAGGACCCGGGTTCGAATCCCAGCTTGGGTGTCTGGCAGCGGCACACGTGTGCATGCCTTCGCTTGGGTTTGCAAGGACCCCCCCCTCCCCCACTGTGCTGTTGTAGGTGAACGGAATATTTTCCACGTTATCGCGTGTTTCCACGCTGCGTCTTGGCCCGCGTGCATTTTTTTACTTTGACGGGGATTTGCATTGCCTGGCGAGTATGCGAGCTCGTTACAGGCGCGGGAGGGGCATTAGCGGGGTGACATTGCTGCCATTGTAAGCCCGGCCGCCCCACTGTACCTTTATTATTGGACAGTGGAAGGAGGAAAATGTTATCGAGTTAGGTGGCCCCATTACTGTGCCAGAAACTTAATGAAACGGCTTCCCGCTGGCCGTGCTATGAAAGCCCGGCACGCGGGGACGCGGGAGATTACGCCTGTCGGCGCGAGCGAGCATTCCTCCCACGCGCGCGAGCTTCGCGACGAGGTGCCGCGTCTCGTGCGGGAGCCGCGCGGCCGCTCGGAGGGCCGCACCTTCCGTTCGGCGAGCGGCGGCGGCGGGCGGGCGGGCGGATCGTGCGTGCGGAGCGACGGGCGCGGCGTCAATGCGCTCATTGTGGGGGCCGCGTCGCGCCGCTCACTCGAGCGTAAACGGGGCCGCTGCCAGGCCGCGAGGCTGGCAGCCCGGCCGCCTGGCACGGCCGAGCGCGGTGGCACGGAGGGGGGGGCGCACTCCGCGCTTTCAACTCATGAAAGATTTAGTGTTGGCGGATGTGGGAATGCGCACGCATGCTCATTAGCGGCTATCCGCGCGCCGCTGCTCTCTCCGCGCCCCGGTTTCTCCCGCTAATTGAAGCGTTCGCGGCGCTGCCCCTGGTCCGGCTCCGCGCGCGCGTGTTTGTGCAACAAACACCTTTATGTGCGCGCTTGCGCGGCCTCGCGGAGACGCGAATTAAAGGCGGCCTGGGAAGCGGCGTAATTGCGCGTTAAAACGGGTCGACCGTCGCGATCGGAAATACACAAATCGGTGAATTGCGGCGGAATCTATTTTAGCAACGGTCACGTTTAGCGCGGAAATTTAAACAGATGCTGTTTAGGCGTGCCATACAAGTCACTTGCAAACGAGCGGACGTGTTGCGCTCGGCGATTATTGAGCTCGAAAAACATTGGGGTTTTTTAACGCACCGGCGTTGCCCACGGATTCTTCTTACGCGGCTTAATTCCTCCCGAGTAAGTAATCATTGTGTCAAGACGTAAGTTAGAGTCGGGAGCCTCCCCGCGGAGTGTGAGATCTCCCCGTCGCGCGCCGCCCGCCCGTGTGTGGGAGGATCGCGCGCTGTCCGCTCTCCAGCCGCGCGTCCTCACGTTCTGAAAAGAGGCGCTTACCCAGCGTTTGTGGCACGCAACAATGAGATCATACGCGTGTGGGTTTTACTCTCAATGCCTTTCACTCCGGGGCCTTTAGCGGCTGCTGAGGTATCTGCGGAACCGACGGCTGTGAGTCCGGCTCCTCTGCGGCGCCGTGCCGAGCGCGACGCGGCGGGGCTCCGGAGGCCTTCGCCGCCGACCCTCCGCGCCGTTCGGTTAGCCGCCGCTCGCCGTGAACTCGGCACCCTGCGTTCGATTCCGAGCCACGGCTCACGTCGCTGGCGTGTGAAGCGGATCTTGCCGACAGGGTGTCTATGAAGTGGTAACGTGTGCGCCTCCTCGCAGAAAGAATGGTCTTGCCCGAGGTGGTTCGATTCCCGTCTTGGGCGCCTTTCTGTGCGGAGTTTGTGTGTTCTCCCCCTGTTCTGCGTGGGTTTCCTCCCACAACTTAAAGAAAACACTCATTAATTAGTTGGCCGATAACATCATAATATATAGGAAGCAGTGTCTAGTGGCAATATGCGAGCCCTGTGGCCCCGTCCGCCGCTGCAGGTGTGCGGCACTCGCAAGCCACGCATTCCGCTCGCCGAAAATATTTAAAGTTGTAAATCTGCGCAGCGAACCCCCGTTTCCTCAGAATCCCAGGCGTCTTCAGATACGCGTTATCTACTACCCTCGGTATCTACAGAATTTCAGTCGCTTAAAAGTCTCGGCCACCTTCGGGTATCAGCCCGCCGCCGCTCTGCTGGCAGACGCGATGCCGCGCCGTCAAGGTCGCGAGCACTATCAACAAGGTCACTTGATTTGACAACTGACACCAATATTGTGACAACCGTCTTCGTGCTCTTGTCATTTCCATCTGTAAAATAATATCTGCGCGAAAATAAATAAATGAAAGCTGATAAAAATCTAGAAGAGAAGCAGATTACAAAGCGGAGCGCCGCGGCCACGTTTGAGGAGCTGGGCCTCCGCTCGCCGTCGCCGCCGTGCAGGGGGCGCCGGCCGCCGAGCCGCCGCGTCGCCCAGCGGCGCGGGGGGCCCTGCTCGCACCTCGCGCGGGCGCGAGCCCCCCCGTGAGCGTCACGGACCCCCCGTGAAGGTCTGCGTCCTCGCACGCGGCAGCGATGGTCGTCACGTCTGCCCGGCGCTCCGACCCGAGGATTGGTCCGCTCCCAGCCAGGCAGAGGTCACGGTGGGCCGGTGTTAACTGGGTCACCACCCCAGAAATGAAAATAGATTTTGGTTCGTCGATTGCCAATTGCTTCCTGAAAATCAGTTTAATTTATCATTCATTCACTCATTGTCAGAAACCGCTTATTTCCTGTACAGGGTTTCGGTGAGCCGCAGCCTATACTGGCAGACACAGGTCTATACCCAGGATGGGACGCCAGTCCATCACAGGGCACCAAGGGCAATTTACTCCGCAGACCAATTAAACCTATGCAATAGCAGCGTGTCTTTGGACTGTGGGAGGAAACCGGAGTGGGGCGCGCGCGGGGTGGCGTGTCGCGGACGGTGACCCCTGCGCGTGTCAGGGCGCAGGGGTCACGGTGCGGGCCGGGCCACGCGGGCCGCGGGAGAGACGGGAGGAGAGCGGCGTCGCGGCGGCGACCTCGGGCCGAGCGCGCCGGGTGCGTCTCGTGTTCGTTGGCGCCGCGGCCATTAATCTCGCGCGCGCACGGAGCACGGCGGTCGGGTTTTAATGACGAGTAAAAGGTGACGGTTGCGCGTCCTTGGGCATAAAACACCTTCCGCAGAGCGGCACTACAAACCTACAAATTGGTTGACGGCTTAATGTCACCTCCTGTCCCCTGCAGGTGATTGACCAATTAGGCCTTGCTCAGACTCGACCGACCACTAATTGCTCGCCACCTCCCCGAGTCCCGGTGCCGGTTGCCGACCAATCAGCTCGCGCCCGCCCCGCCGCTCTCTCGCGCCGCCAGCTTCCCAACGAGCGTTTTGATGTAATCATGAAACGATTTGTAGCGCGCCGTGCAGATTCCACGCCTAGTCAGGGATGAGACACGGATACGGAGACCCGGGGACAACGCAAAGTGGTGGGGGGAAGCAGCTACGCAGCCAGCCGGTGCCAACATTCAAATAATTAGGTTTTATTGTCCTTGCGGGAAGATACCGGAGAGCCTGGAGGAAACCCACACAGAACATGCAAACTCGACACAGAAGGCCCCCGAGCCGGGATTTGGACCCGGGAATTCGTACTGTGAGGCGGCAGCGCTACTCACCGCGCCACCGTGCCGCCCAGATGTATTATTCTTACAGCAGAAAATACCGTGCGAGCTTGCAGGCTCTGTAAGCGGGATTCCTGCGACACAACCAAGCGTGCGTTTCAAACAGCGCGAACAGTGTTTAAAATCAGCAGGTCGGAGCGTGTCCGTTTGGTGCGCGGCGATTTGTGGGCTCGTAGATTTCCCATGATAACAAACATGACATCCGTGCCGCGTGATGTATGGCACGCCACGCGCGAGGTCGCGCTGGGAAACCCCAGGGCTCCCTCGGGTACTCGATCCGGCCGACCGGAGGCAGCTTTTAGCGTTTACTTCATCGCGCGACAATTACAAGTGGGAGAAACGCGGCGATCCAATCCCAGGGCCGGGGGCAATATTATCTGTGTTTGCGTAGATTATTTATAGCGTGCGAACGTGCCTTATGAAGACGTGGGTGCCATGTGTGACACGAGGACACAAGGGAACGTCGAGTCACGGAGCAAGAATTCACCGTGGCCGTTCTCTGACGCGACAAACGAATAGGTGTCTCGGTGTGTCCGCTCTCGCGCGCGTGATACCGCGGGATTAAAGAGGAAGCATCGCGGGGCCGGTGAGACCTCGGATAACAGGTTAGGGGTATGAGCGGATGCTGACTATTAGGAGCGTTTGTACAATCGTTAGCAGCCGAGAGATTCTTCGCGTTAAAGCAGATACCCTGCGCTATTTTGCGTTCGCGTTCAACGCTCGTGAAACAAATCCCGACACTCGGCCCAATTTGCGTCCGAACGGTCGCGGCCGCATTCTAATTGGTTCGTAGCCGTACCGCGTACAGTACACATTTTAATTATCCGGGTCGTCTTGCGACCTGCGTGCCGCGCTCGCCGGGACGCCCGCGCCGCCGCGCCCGCGGAGCCCGGTGTCCACTTTCGCCCGCCGCCCGGGGCATTCCGCGCGACGCGGGGTCCAGCGCGCGGGCCCGCTATCGCCGCGTTATCTCCCGCGCCGACATCCTATACGTGCGCGGAATCCGCCCCGCGCCCCGGCAGAGAACCCCCCCTTTGTGTTCTCCACGGCGGCGCTTTCCAAAGCGGCAACGCGACGGCCCGGGTCTGCCGCTTTGAAAAGGGACACTTGGCACTGAGCGGGCGGGCGGGGGGGCTGCCCGCGAGGAGGGGCTCGAGCGTGCGTGCGTGCGTGGGTTCCACCGCTCGTGAAATCGTAGCCGGAGAAGCGCGCGGGCAGCGGCAGCAGCGGCGGCGGCGAGGAGGAGCGGGGAGGAGGCGCGAGGCGCGAGTGTGGTTTCCCCGCCCGCGTGATGTCACCCCGCGCGCTGCGCTAGGCGGAGGAGCGCGGCGCCCACGCGGCACTCGGCGGCGGCGGCACGGCGACGCGCGCGATGAGCAGGTAACCCCCCCTCCGCCCCCTCCGCCGCGGTTGCGATCGCCACGGAAGTTTACCGCGTCCCTGCGATCGCCGTGCGCGGTTTTAATCGGGCGTGCGTGCGGATTAATGCGCGGGCGTATCGGCGCCGGGACTGGTCGCTGAGCGGTGACGCCTGATGATTTGGTCGTCTCGAGCCGGGGCGGCTGGGGTTGCCGTGACGATTGCGAGACGGGTGTTTGGCCGGAGTGGCCGCTTGTGCTTTTCCGGCGTTCCTCTTCCATCATCTCGTGAGAGAGAATGGGTATTCTAGTCGACGCGCTGAATTAGTGTGAAGTCCGTCGATGTGGCACACTTCTGTGTGAGCGTGCGCAGGTGCGCAGGTGTGCGCTTGTGTATTGTGGGTAGCGGTGGCTCTGTGGCTAGCGTGCTGTTTATCTGCGTGTTTTGCGATCTCGTCTCGGCGCCGCGGCCCAAACCACCGCACGCGCGCGTTGGGCTCCTGTACTCGAGACCGCTTGCTCGGAGCGAGCGGGAGGGAGGATGGCGCGGGGAGCCGAGGTGTCGCGAGGGACGGCGGGCACGGCGCGGCGGGCACGACGGGCCTGGCGCCCGGGCGGAGGCGCGAAGCGAGCGGGGGGGGGAGCGAGGGGGCGCAGCGGGGAAACGCGCGCCGCCGAGCCCGGCTCGGCTGTTGAAGGATGAGAATGAAAAAAGATCAACTGGTTTAGTTGACTGTGTAATAAATGAGGCAGCTGCTCCGCAGACACGTTTCATGAAGCTGTCACGGGGAACTTGCACATCCCTTGGCGCGAGATAGGGTGTTCGCACCGCAGCCTTTAACGGTCACGTGTGCGCGGTACAATTATAGCAAACAATGTAAATGTACCGATGTGGGTTTTCACGGCTCGATTCATGACGGTTGCTCTTCAGAGCTGTTCTTTCGGGATAGCCGTGTCGAGCGATCTCCCTCTCTCCCTCGCGACGTTCCGCATCCAACGTTGGAAGCATCATCAGGCGTTTTGCGTGGAAATTGTCCTTAATTCTGCTGTGGTTACTTTAGAATGTTTAGTGTTTGTGTTTGAGAGATGTTCCTGCCAGTTACAAGATGCGTTCAAGCTAAAACGCTTGATACACATTTTGTCGGTAATTACCTTGTCATCTTTGGACCACTCAGAGTTGTCGGTAATATTTGATCACGATCATACCGCCTTGAAGAAAGTCTTGCAATTTGTTATAATAATCAGACAAATTGTCAATTCGCGATAAATCTGTTCGGTGAAACTTTTATTGTTGCTGCTGTTCGGTGGCGCGTTGGCCCAGCGGTCGTGCGTTCGTCGCTTGTATCAGATTTTCACGGTTAGAATCCCGCGGCTGCCCTGATTAATACTGTGAGTGTAATACAGGGGTTCTCAACCTTTCGCACCTCAAGGCCCACTTGGGTCTGGTCTCCACGGACTACTAGGTGGCGCTCGCCGCCCACCGATGGGTCGCGATCCACCGGTTGAGAATGGCGGGTGTAATATCCGTAAAAATACTGCTCCCCGTCTGTTTGACAGCGGCCGTTAAACATCGTGTGACGTCATTCGGCAAGAATAGGCCATTGTGTGCTGGCGTCATGGTCCAAACTTGACAAATTTGTACATTTGCCAAATTTGAAAATTTGCAATCATCATCCCCCCTACTGTGAAAACTTGGCAGGAGCGACCGATAAAGAGTCATGAGGCTCGGTGAGGGTTTGCTGCGTAAACAAGCGCGATCACAACAACAATAAATAGCCCGTTTGCACGTGTTGACATCGCAAACATTACCGCTTGTCGCTGTCACAATCATGCTTCTGCTGCATTGTATTTTTATTCTCAATACGCAGCGTTGCCATTTATTAACTTCCTCAAACTCGAGCGATAAACCCTTTGCTCTCAAAATTATCCAGCAAACGCTCGCACGCGAGCGACCTGAAGGCGCGAACCGTCGGCATCGACGCCGGTCGCGTCGCCGCCCGCCGCCCGCTCGGCGGTCGGAGCCGCGTCGCTCCGTCCCGCGGCGCCGTCATCAATCTCGCTGCTCACCGCGCCCGGATCCGGTTCCCGCTCAACACCTCGGGTGCATTTCCTCCCCGCGCCGCCGCTCGCCCGGCGTGCCGTCCACTCACGCTTCCTTCTCGGTGTTGTGATTTCGGTCGCGGTCTCTCCACGGCCGTCCCCGGCTCTCTGCCGGCCGCGTTCCGTTTGACCGCGCGGTCCGCTTTGGCGCGCCCTCGATCCGGCGCGCGCCGCGCGGCCACGGTTACGGCATCTCCGCGCGCGCAGGCTACGCGGCGCGCGCATCGCGGATGGCGCGCGAGCCGAGCGGGCGTCGGATAACGTTCGGCTTGATTCAAATCGTTGCGAAAAGCGTTTGACGCGAATCTGCGGAGATGGTGAGTGCGTGCGACGGCAGAGGCGCCGCGCGAGCGGAGCTCCGCGCTTCAGATCAAAAGAGGAATCGGACGCGGAGAGGTGTTCGCCGTAAAGCTACGTGGCAGAAGCCTTTTTTCAAACTCAAGATGCATTTAATAATGCAGCGAATGAATGAATGTCATCGGAGTGATTTTCATCTCGGGTTTGATCACGATTTAGTTGTATGAATGTGAACGTTAAAGTGGCGGCGGCAGTTGGGAGGCTTAATGAAGGAGCGCATCGCCACAACCAAATACCTGTTAGAAATGACGACAGCACTGCTGAGAAATGACTCGAGCGCTAACGAGCTGAGCGTTGTCGATGCTATTACTCCGCAAACTCCTACGCATAACACCCGCGCCAACGAGATAACTGAGAATTGCTCTCCGTAGCTGCTCTTCCGGGATTGCCGAGTCGAGCGTTCCTTGTCAATCCTTCGCGACGTTTTGCCTCCCACGCTGGAGGCCTTATCAGGCGTTTGGTCAGCTTGCATTGAAGCTGGAAGGAACCGTTGAGTTACGTGGCTGTTTTTAACAGTTGTCCAGCAGGGAGGGGTAAGCTAGTTACAACATCTCAGGGCACCGGGGGGAATTTAGTCAGCAGGACAATTATCCTTGGCAGCAGCAGCAGCATGTTTTTGGAACAAATCCCGACACTCAGAGTGCCCAGCGAACACTCACGCGGACACGGGGAGAGAACATGCAAACTCCACACACAAGGGGATACAGTGTGTGACAAATGAGTCCCCGAGAGTCGGAACGGCGTCACCTGGCCAGGGGTGAGGCAGCGACGCGGCGTCTATATTAAGCGCGGGAATACCCCACACCGCTCGCTGCACGTGGCACGGATATACACAACGCATTCCACACGGAGACGTGGGGATGCACTGTGGACTCGGCCAGAGTCTACCCGGGGTATAGAACAGGCTAGGCCTGTTCCATACCCCGGGTTCCATTCTAGACTCGACTGCCTCTCTGTGCGGTGTTAGTATGTTCGGTCCCTGTGCTGCGCGGGTTTCCTCGGTTCTCGGATTTCGTTCCGTAGTAAAACGACGACAAGACACAACGTCGCTGATGTTGGTCGAACATCCAGGATGCTGGAAACTTTACATGTACATTGCTCATTTGGGATTACTCCCAGAAACCATCGACGCCTGCGCACGTGACTGTATTCTCGTGAAAAATTGTTCGGACTCAAGTGAGACTTTTCTGAAAAATAAGCAGAATGATGATGATATCGTACAGATGTAGTAGAGTTTTCACGGCTCGATTCACGATGCTTGCTTCTCAGAGCCGTCCCGAAAAAAACACCACTGATTGGTTCGGATTGAACACGTTTTCTCAGAAACACCGTCACGCTGCTGTCGCGATCTTCTTCTTCTTTGCGATTCTTCGAAGCAGCACGATGGTCGGCCTCTGCACATGGAAACGTCGCGTGAGCCCGAGGTCACCGCTGGCGACCGGTTGCCGCGCTTGACGCGGTACCACCCTCCGCGCGTTGGTCCCACGCCCACCTCCACGTTCACATCCTCGCGTCACCCAACACCGCGGCTTTGCTTCCACGCTGAAAGTCACACTCAGCCGTGTGGTTTTCAGGAATATAATGGTTCGCAATCTCGGGCTGCATTTTTTGGCCTGGGATCAGAATCTTGATTGACAGCTCACGGTCATGTGATAACAACCCACGCATTCTTGAGCGAACCACTTCGGTTTCGGTGACGGGGGTTGCGTAAGTTGCGACTTTACGAAGGTGGCCGGACCTCTCTCGCCGGTTCCCCGCCGATGTCGCCACAGCTGGTTTCGGCGTTTGTCCGGTCCGCCTGCGAGCGGCGCGGAGGAGCAGCGACGCTCTCGGGCGCCGGCGCGATGTTCCGGCACGGCGCCTCTACGCGGCAGCGGTCAGCACCGAGACGGGGGAGACATCTATCCGTCTTCTGTAACGTTTACACGTGGCCGCGTCACGGTGTTTACGCAATGTCGCATCGTGTTTACGTTATCGCGGATGTGTGTATGTTTGACGGCCGCTCCGCGCCCGGACCGTTCCTCCTGTCTGTCGCTGTCAGTCTTCGTTTGCCGGGTCGCCAACTTCACTGCCACCGCCGCCGCGGGTCGGTGAGGCGCTGTGTGAGACCACGCGGCGCGCTCCCTGTGTCTGAGTGGAGTTTTTATTCCGTCCCGCTGACACGCTGCTGCCGAGATTAATTGTCCCGCTGACTAAATTGCCCCCGGTGTCCTGAGATGTTGCAACTTGCTTACCCCTCCACGCTGGACAACTGTTAAAAGAGCTTCCAGCTTAAGTGAAAACTGACCGACCGCTCTAGGAAGCGAACGGACCGCTGACCTCCCAGCGTTGTTATTGAGTCGGTGAAGCTCCGTATCGGGAGCCGCGTCGCAAACATTGAACTGAGACTCACGTTCCGCGTAGGTTAATGGGGTGATGGCACCGAGATGGAAACGTGAAAAACGAATAAGATGGAAAAAATTAGACGAAAAATTATTGATTCTTGGATCAAATCACTTCCCGAACAGGCAGCAGTGAACAGAGAATTGCTCTCCGTAGCTGTTCTATCGGAATAGCCGTGTCGACTGTTCCTCCTCTCTCCTTTGTGACCTTTCAACTCCCACGGAGGCATCATTGTTCATAAACGTCTGATGATGCCTCCAATGTGGGAGGTGAAATGTCGCGAAAGATAAGGAACACTCGAAACGGCTATCCCAAAACAACAGCTACGGAGAGCAATTCTCATAAATCGAGCCGTGGAAACCTACATCAGTACAAAGGCACAGGTGTTGGCCGATTTTCTGACTTGCGCTACATTATCCGTTGTTCTGGGTTTTTCCGTCATTTACGAGATTCGAGCAATTTTCGTCGTGCCGGCAACTGGAGTGTTTGAATTTTGAACGGTGACTTTTTGTGCACGTCATGCACGCTCTCATTCGTTTGTAAAGCCTTCCCTTTCTAAAAGCCACGATCGCGCGGCTTGTGCGAGCGAGGCCTCCGCTGCCGAACGCCGGCCGCCTATTGTGTCGCGTCGGCCGCGAAAGCCGATATGCCCGCTCTCGCTCGCTGGCCGCGTGCGGGCCGCAGCCACCCCGCGTCTATATTTAGCGGGCCTCTGTTACGGGCTCTCTTCACACTCCGCTAATAGGAGCTGCCGTCTGTGTGAAAACACTGGCGCTGTGGCCGCGTGTGGAAAGACAGATGGCTGAGTGCAGCGTTCGTTTTGAACAATTTCTGTAGCCGCGTAATTTATTATTTATTTTGAGCAACTGCTTCTTAAACGGGGCCGGCACGGTGGCGTAGCGGTGAGTAGCGCTGCTGCCTCACGGCAAGAAGGGACCGGGTTCAAATCCCGGCTCGGGTGCCTTTCCGTGCGGAGTTTGCATGTTCTCCCCGTGTCCACGTGGGGTTTCGCCGGGCACTCCGGTTTCCTCCGACAGTCCAAAGACACGCCGGTGCATAGGTTAATCGGCCTGCTGAATAAATTGCCCCCGGTGCCCTGTGATGGACCGGGGATTGAACCCGGGGGCCTTCTTGCCGTGAGGCGGCAGCGCCGCTCATCGCTACGACACCGTGCCGCCCGTCGTCACCGTTATTTGTCGCCGAGCGACGCTCGCGGCGCGCGTCACCTGCGTGACCCCGCGACCCCGCGTGACCCCGCGACCCCGCGCTCGGCGACGGAATCCCTCGCGGAGCGCGACAACAACAAGCGGCGCTTTGTGCGCTGAGTCGCGACGGCCCGGTGGCCTCCTGCGGCGGGAGGCCGCCTGGCGGAGCGCCGCTCCGTCATCGGCCCTCGATCTGTATTCTGTCGACAAACCCGGCCGGCGCGAAACTCGCGCGATCCGCGTCGCCTAATGAATTACCGGGCGACGACAACACCGCCCTCCCAAACGACGCGCAAACAAGGTGTGTTGTCAAGGGTGAACCGCAGACGTAAACAGTAACGCATACCGCGAGCGGCACTGTTTTGACAGCGCGCGTTTTTTTTCGCTTTGTCTCTACCAGGTGTTCCACGAAAAAATGCGCGTGAATCCCAGTGCAGAGGTGACAGGGCCCTGTTTGTGCCGGTGTTGAATGCCGGGCCGCCGAGCCACTCCCACGCCACCTCGCATGCCAGCGCAGAGTGCCGGCCGGGCCACATTAATCACCGAGAGCGGCCACGCAACACCCGAGGAGCTCAAGACCCTCATTGTCTTATGTTCGTCTATATACTTATCCCTGAGTACACAGCGTAGACTGCCCCTGGGGTGTATGCTCGCAACACACATGAAAGGGCTGCAGCGGCGGCCCAAGTTCAAATGACGGCAGGAAGAGGAGGAGGAGGTCGCTCCTCTCGTGCGGCGTGTGTTGGCGCTGAGCCGTTAATAGACATTCCGGGGATGGCCGTGCCGCCAGGTGACGCTCGCTTCACCCACCGATGGGCTTTTAACGATCACGGGAATTCCCGTCCTCGAGTCTGCACGCTCGTGTATTGCGGGGGATCTCAACCTCTTGCACCTCGAGGCACCGCTTGGCCCCCTCGGGTCTGGTCTCCACGGGCCGCTAGGTGGCGCTCGCAGCGCGCTCATGGGTCGCGACCCACCGATGGGTTGAGAATGCCGCCCTTCACCGCAACGTGATAAAACCCAGAGAATGCGAGGCGCTGGCTTGGTAACCCGGCTCGGTACTCTGGCTCGGTACGATGGCTCGGTACCCCGGCGCGGTGTGCTGGCTCGGTGCGCTCCCCCGCGTGGTGCCGCGGTTCCCTGGCCGTGCGCCTCCCCGCGTGTGCATGTTTATCTGGCGCCGAGCGGGCGCGACGCTCGCGCCTTCGCTCCTCGCCTCCTCTGGAGGGCGCTTGTCGCCGCGCTGCTGCTCATCATCCCTCTAGTCAGGTTTATTGATCGCATACACATGACATACATTGTGATAGACTGGCATCCCATCCTGGGTATAGCCCTGCCTTGCGGCCCGTGTCTGCCGGCATAGGCTCCGGCTCACCGCGACCCTGTACAGGATTAAGCGGTTTCTGACGATGGATGGATGGATGGACATGAGATACATGGCAGTGAGATTCTTTGTTCCCGTTCCCTCTCTCAACTCTGTGCAAAACAATTATGTGTGAAACAGTTATGTGAAATAACACATACGCTTAAGTGTTAAAGAAAAAGTCTAGAATACTATAATAATGGTTGCTCTTCAGAGCCGTTATTTCGGGATAGCCGTGTCGAGCGATTTCCATCTCTCCATCATCAGATGCTTCCTACGTGGGAGGCGACACGTCCCGAGGGAGAGATGGAGATCGATCAGTGACACGGCTATCCCGACAGAACAGCTCTGAAGAGCAACCATAATGAATGAATGAATGAAAGACCTACCTCAGTACAATACTATGACATGATAACAAGTACTCAGCAATTCAATCGAGTCTCAAGATTCGTTACGTCACGTCCTTTTTGAATGTCTGGTCAACTCCTTAACAAGCATGTCTGTACGTGGGAGGAAAGCAGAGTGTTTAATGAAAATCCGAAGGTACTAGAGTGTACTGTTAAAAATCTGTACAGAACGGTACAAGGTCGCAGCGCCGGAATCATGTTTCCGAGACACCTGACGATCCCAGACGCGTCAAGACGTCGGGTGACAAGCTGGAGGCACCATGCCAGCCAGCGTCATGTTGATGCAATAAACAACACATCAGCGGCCAGGAATGTGAATTTGTTATCCTGACACCGCAAGTGGCCAATCACGGCTTGGCTGTCCGGCCACAACGAAGGCCAGATTCCAAATCCTTGGTTTCTTGACAAACCTGCTTTCACGATGAGCCGCGTTAGCTTTGAAGCCTGAAAAACAAAATCAATGGCATAGCACCCAGAACGTGATTACGGTCATTGACTTGTGAACAGCTTTGTCATGTGTTGGCTAAAGCCGGGTCTTGAGTCAACTTTGCTAAACATTTACCGGTGTTTTCAAGGCACCGCCGCGCTGTAACGCGTGGTCTCTCACTCATCCGCTCGATCTCGCTGGCCTCTCACAAAAGTCCGTTGGCGGAAACATTAGCCGGCTACATAGTCTTCTTTCTTCCAATTATATCGCAATTGCGCTTTCACCATTGTCGTGAGGTGAAGGCCATAGATAGAAATGTCACAAAAACGACTCCTGAGATCCTTTTGGGTGGCGTCGTATTCGCACTGGGTGGTGTACATTTCCTGTACAGACCGCGCTCTGACCGACGCGGTGACATCGACACCAGCTGATGGGTCGCGAGCGGGAGGTGCAGGAGGAGGTTGGCGCGGTCTGACGTCGGGTCACACGTGCAACGAACACCGCGACCAGTCACTCTCTCCGCGATGTCGGAAATGTTCACTCTCTCTGTAATGTGACGCAACGGGCAAATTTATGCCTAAACCCCATTGCATGTGCTGGATATGTAATGACCTATTCACGATTCATTTTCAAGAGGACCCTACTTTGGGATGTTTGGCCAATACCCGTTACATTGCACGCTTTTTTAAATATGCACAGCTAGAGTGCATCTTGAACGATGTTTGTTTGCCGTGGTAAATAAATGAACAATTAACGTCACCTAAGAGTATTCACGAACACCCCCAGCTCCTCATTGACCTATATTGCTGAACAGCAAGACATGCGGAATGTGCGCACTTCAAAAAAAGTAAAATTCTGCAACTTGTATCTTTGCCAAGCTAACTCATGAATAAACAGGAACTACACTATAAATATCTGAAGATTTAAGACTAAAAGCATCATAGAATGAACTCTGCGCAGGTTGCATAATTAATGCTGCAGGAAGGTTGTGTTACATGTGACTAAATATTCTCACAAGCGTGCTGGCCACCGGGGCAGTGCCTCCGATACGGGATGTGGAATAGATAGATAGATCGATGTTTGTTATTACAGCAGAAACGTACCCAGTGAGCTTGCAAGCTGTTTACGGGATTCCCGTGACGCAACAAACATGCAAATTTAAAATAAATAAATAAACAATCCACAAATAACAAATTACTGGTGTTGGTTTTCATGGATCGATTCATGATGGTTGCTCTTCAGAGGTGTTCAGTCAGGGTAGCCGTGTCGAGCGATCTCCATCTCTCTCGTGTCGTTTCGCCTCCCACGTTGAAAGCATCATAAGGCAGGAAAGATGGAGATCGGTCGACACTGCTATCCCGAAAGAACAGCTCTAAAGAGCAACCATCAATAACAACCTAAACCCAACAAAAAAATAACCATTTACACACAGCGTTGAACTTAAGTGAAAAAATTAAGAAGACATAATATAAATACAAGGTAGTTCAAATAGTTAAATATCCATCCATCCATTTTCTAAACCGCTTGTCCTGGTGAGGGTCGCGGTGGCAGCAATCCAAGGAGAGTGGAACAGACACCCCTTTCCTCAGCAACATTTAAAACGTTAAACATTGCGATGGGCAATAAAAAAAAATACAGGTAGCTTATTGGACATCGAGAGCGAACAAGTGCAACATTTCAAACACAAATCAAGATCTGCAATCACAGCTCTGCAGTAATGTTCATTCTAATTTTGGATCTAAGGAATGATCGCGATCTCCAGGCCAGATGCCACCGTCATCGCCAGTTCGTCTTTGCCGTAACTCATCGGCATGCCCTTCAGCGCGCTCCATCAGAGGTGTGACCGCCAGTGGCTTATACCGTGATTATCGTGAGCGGTGCGCTGGGAGTACTGCGCCGATATGGATATGCCACTAATTTTGGTGGGGGACTAACTCGGGGCTTTTTAATGACTCCCGCGTGGCACATGAACTAAAAATATGGCCCCTTCAACCGCAGCCGGCTAATTTTAATGCAGTGTGTTTTTCTCAAGTGGGATTATCGATTCCCGAAAAGAGTTTGTTACGAATCGGCCGGCTGCGTCTCTAGGCCACTGTTATTGTTACGAGTTGTTCTTTCGGGATAGCCGTGTCGAGCGATCTCCCTCTCTTCCTCGCGACGATTCGCCTCCCACGTCGGAGGCATCATCAGGCGTTAACGTGGGAGGTGAAACGTCGCGAGGGAGAGAAGGGAGAAGCACTCAGTGACATGGCTCTGAAGAGCAACCATCATGAATCGAGCCCTGAAACCTACTTCAGTACAAACGTGTAATTATCGCGTAATATGGAGCTGTTCAGTCAAGTCTACATTCTTCCAATACGCAGCCTCGCAATTTTTGAAACTATGCATAACATAATTCCGCCAGGTCTTTGCACGTAAATGTGAACTTTCACAAGATACACACTCACGACTGTTGGTCTTTACGCCATCAAAGGGAGCCGATCCGTTTTAACTCCAGCCCCACAGACTTCAAAAATATCTAACGGCCTCCAAACTTGTGTAGCATAATCCCATGCCGATCACCATCAATTTTAGATCACGGAATTGCGAAATCATTGCTTCTATGAGCGTGTCATGTTAAATCCGTAATTCCCCGCGCTAAGGGCAGAATATCTTTCCTTTTATATCTTGATTACAGCGAGGAACAAGATGTGCTGGAAGAACTGTGCGTGTCATGAATTTGTACAAGTTGGGGAAAAAAAACTCTCAAAATGTTTCCACAGCCCTGATTAAAATTCATGTTTTATACTTTATTAGGAGATCACTGGGTTCACGGCCATATCCAGAGAAAGTTTAAAACTGATTTAGAGATATACCGATGTTTGTTTTCACGGCTCGATTCATGATGGTTGCTCTTCAGAGCTGTCCTTTCGGGATAGCCGTGTCGAGTGCTCTCCCTCACGACGTTTCGCCTCCCACGTTGGAAGCACGTCTCTGATGATGCTGGCGACTACAATTTATTGCCGACGTTACACCTTTTCACCGGGCACTCTGGTTTCCTCCCGCAGTCCAAAGACATGCTGCTGCATTGGTTAATTGGCCTGCGGACTAAAGTGCCCCCGGTGCCGTGATTGACTGGCGTCTCATCGTGGGTATAGCCCTTCCTCACGCCCTGTGTCTGCCAGATTAGACTCCGGCGGTTTCTGACAATGGACGGAAACACCTTCCTGCTCTCCCACATCGTTTCGCATATTTTCAAGTTCAATTAATCGCGTTCTGTATTTTATTGCATTAAGAGCGCAGCTGATATTGTGAAGAAGTTAAGATTTTGCATTTTGCAGAAAAAGTAAAGTTTTCCTGCAGTGCAACAATTTTGAAATGCCGGCCCGCTTGTCGCCGTTTTACGTTCAAATGGAATGAGGTCGGATGGAATGCGGCATCGCTGCGCAAACTAAGAAAACAGCCGAGGCCGCGGGTAGAACATCAAAGCTCGACGCAGAGCTCATCACGTCAAGCCGCGCTCCTCCCATGCAACAAAATTAAACAAAACAAGAGAGCCATTTTAACCAGACCGCGTCACCCTTTTAGTTGTACATTTCTGGCAGCTCAAAGTGTACGGCAATCATCGCATTTGGGAACGTGACCTGGTCAGCCGCCGCGGAGAAATCGGGCGCTTGAACCGCGGCAGATTTACCGAAAGCCCTTTATTAGGTCCGAGGAGACGGTTTGAAAAAAGGAGGTTCTCCGAAAAAGTGTCGAGGGAGGTGGGCGAGCGACGACGGGCTGTCTGGAATACAAAGCCACGTCGCGCAGAATTGCTGACAAAGGCCGCCCGCGCGTTGGGGGCACACACACACACCCTCACACACCCTCACACGCTGATTGAAGATGCCGGTGAAATTCTATCCGGGATGGTTGATTTCCCGTTCCTTTCTGCCGTCCACCCACGTGCACGCTGGGAGTCTCGTCACGCATAACACGATGACGCTATTGTTTGTGGCCGCGTTGCTTTTCCCGGCACTGCCCATCTGCAGGATACAAAAAGTCAGCTTAATTTACTCACCCTTTTGTATTATTTAAGTCGATGATTTCGGTTGTTCTTGCCGCCTAAATATAGACGGCGCTGAGTGTCTCGCAGCGCGCCGCGGGTTTGCTGTTTGCACGTGCGCGCGGGGAGCGCTCGCTCACTCGCCCACGCACGCACGTTCATGCTCGCCCACTCACGTTCATGCTCGCCCGTTCATGCTCGCCCACGCTCCCCCGCCCACGCAGGGTGTCGCTCACGTCGCACACCGCGAGCCCGGCCGGCAGGTGCCCCCGCAGCCGTGGCGTTTCACAACCAACACGTGACTTCTTCATATTGAACGTGCATCCATCCGTACGTTGTCAGAAACCGCTTAATCCTGGTTGCGCTCAGCCGGAGCCTATCCCGGCAGACACAGGGCGCGAGGCAGGGCTATACCCAGGAGGAAACGCCAGCCCAGCACAGGGCACCGGGGGCAATTTAGTCCAAAGGCCAATTAACCTATGCAGCAGCACGGCTTTGGACTGTGGAAGGAAACCGGAGTGCCCGGCGAAAACCCACGCAGACACGGGGAGAACATGCAAACTCCGCACAGAAAGGCACCCGAGCCGGGATTCGAACCCGGGTGCTTCTTGCAGCGCTACTCGCCGTGCCACCGTGCCGCCTCACATTGAACGTGCGGTGTTGAATTTGCGAGCGTGGCCGGTGTGCGGTGGTGTGCGGCCAGAGCGCGTGTTTACAGCAAGCGCAGGTGCGACGGGCTCGTTGCCGCGGGGGGCCGCGACGCCAGAAGTTCACATGTTTCCGCAGCACAGGTGGGGGGGCGTTGGCCTGTTCTGGTTCAGTAGGAAGCGTTCGGGGGGAGACGGTGAAGACGGTACATCAGCTCAAAGTGTTGCCGTAAGGGACGCGGTTGACACTGTTTTGAGATGGGGGCACGGGACCCCAGGGTTTATTTAGGTTAAAGACTTTGCGCGCTGACCTCCCGCTACCCTCTTCTAAAACGTCGCCAGCGGGCGCGAGGAGCGTGGGCGGGCGGGCGGGTGTCGCGGGCGGACGGGCTCGGCGAGAAACTTTTCCGCGCGTCGGTTCGGCGCTCGCCGCGAGCGCGCGGGAGACGAACCTTGACGCCGGCGCCCGGCGGCCGCCGCCCCCTCCCTCCTCCGCGCCTCATTATCGGGCGCCCCGCGTCCCACGCTCGACAGCAGCGCGGGCGCGCCACGCCACGTCGCGCCACGCTACGTCGCAGCCGCCGCTGGCACGGAAACGTCGCCCACAGGTCTCGCGCCAGCCGCTCTCGCGCACGCCGCCTTCGCGAGCTCTCGTGCTGTCGTTTGACAGGCGCGCGGTTTTGATATTTTTGTCGACGTGCGTTGTTGCCTCTTGTTGCAGTTTGACGGGCACTTCACAGCACGGCAATTAACGCGAGGGAGGACGATGGCTGTCGGCGGGAAGGGAACCGCAACTTTGCTGCACTGTGGTTTGTTGTTGCTGCTGCTGCTGCTGCGCGATGCGTCTGCCTACAGCAAGACGACGAACATCCCTCGCCTCAAGCTCACTTACAAAGGTACGTGACGGTCTGCCGCGCCGCGTCTCCCCTCTCTCTTCCCACCGTGCGGGTTCCTCCAATTTAGAATGTACACGGTCAGGCAGCGCGCACCTGCACGTTCTGAAGCCGTGTGTGCAGGCCACTGTATTCTTGTAACAGTTTGTCAGAATATTTTAAAGAAAGTTAACGGTGCAATTAGTACAATGATTTCTGTTGCTGAGGGGGTCGAGGCAGAAGCGTTCACGTCGCGATCCCTGTCAGGTAATACGTTGGTATTGCCTGCGAATTCTACCAAACACTTCGAGGCCAAGCTGAAAGACATCGATGTCCAGAAGCTGACCATCGTGCTTCGAAGAATCGCAAAGAAGAAGAGTACAATAATGCTTTTGACCTTTGTTAAACGGTAGGATGAATATTTTAAATGTTTTAACGTACTTTAATGGTTTGCCGTGGGACTGGTAAGTGTGGACGATGGGTATGAAGCCGTTCGTACCGCTGGGGGTGTACGACGCTCGCACGACTGATTGAGCTGCCGCGCCGAGAGGTCACGAACGCGACCGCAGACCAATTAACCTATGCAGCAGCATGTCTTTGGACTGTGGGAGGAAACCGGAGTTCCCGACGAAATGGTGTAACGTCGACAGTGAATTATGGTCACGTTGCGATCTAACGTCGATGCTAATCCAGTCCTCTGCGTGAAGCGACACACTTGTTAAATATAATTTTCATTGCAGGAACTGTGATTTCCACGTGTCGTCCAAAGCTTGTTAAAGTATTGGACATCAGACGAACTTGTACACGCACTCAAAATAACATCTCCACAACGTGATGTTTTAACGAAGGTGAAATCCCGTGAAGCTCACGCCGCTTGCGTATTAAATCTGTTCGCGCGCGCACACAACCCGATATTCCTTGTATATTTACCAGGCAGAGCCCACGGCGATGGATGGATGGTTACACCTTAACGTGCCACCAGGCAGAGCCCACAGCACGCACGCAGAATATCAAATTACCGTTATTAATTTACATCTGCGGCCTCGTCACGTTACGTGCCGCGCCGCGGGGTTGCGCCGTGCGACCAGTGTTCCGGGCGCTTCGTGAACCCCCGCTGGCGCTGCGGCAGAGCAATACATTTTTTAGAAACCGGAGCGAGATGAGACTCCATGTTTTATTAACTAAGCCAGGTATATTCCCGACTGCCCTGACAATGCGAGTTAGCGTTTCACTTTGATTTTGGTATTTTTATTTTGTCGCGCCGGCGTAATGAGCACCGAGTACTCATTACGCCGGTGATTAATCCAGCGTGGGAGGCGAAACGTTGCGAAGGAAAGACGGAACACTCGACGCGGCTATCCCGTTGAAATAGCTTTGGAAAGCAATTCTCGTACATCGAGCCGTGAAAACCTACATCGGTACCTAAATCGATATCTTCTGGAACTCTGAGAGGCCGGCTTGGAGTGGGGGTGATCTGCGTAGAGCACTAGGCTACGGGGCGCCCTGTCACAGTGCGCACTGCGCGCGGCTAGAGGGGTGGGCCCATGCTAGGGGCGGCACAGTGGTGGCGCGGTGAGTAGCGCTGCCGCCTCACAGCCAGAAGACCCCGGGTTTGATTCCCGGCTCGGGTGCCTTTCTGTGTAGAGTTTGAATGTTGTCCGCGTGGGTTTTCCACGGGCACTCCGGTTTCCTTCCACAGTCTAAAGACATGCTGCTGCATAGGCTAATTGGCCTGCGGACTAAATTTCCCCCGGTGCCCTGTGCTGGGCTGGCGTCTCATCCTGGGTATAGCCCTGCCTTGAGCCCTGCGTCTGCCGGGATAGCCTCCGGCTCACCGCGACCCTGTAGAGGATTAAGCTGTTTCTGACAACGAGATGAGATTATCACGTTGTTTCGTGGTAAGCGATACTACAAAGTGATAATTGTACATTCGAGTGACCAACACACGTGAAGCACGCTTGCAGCTCGGCATTCCTCGGTGGCTCCAGTCGTCCGGCTTCGACACCATACAGTGCGCGTGAGAGAGAGAGCGCCCATTCAGCGGTAGGCGAGTTACAGTGGCTCGGTGTCGCGACCTGGCGAGAGCGGCTCAAAGCCGAGGGGGCCCCGCGCATTGCCGGAACTTGTGAGAGTGATTGCGCGGCGCTGCTCTCGCCTCCCGCCGCTCTCCCGCGCCTCCGCCATGAATACGCTCTTTTGAGAGGCACAGTGCGCCACTGACGCGGTAACGTGTGGATTAGGCGAGTAATCTTAACGTAACATTAATCTCGTGCGCAAGTTTCCGTCGAGCTTTTAGCGTGATGTAATAGCGCAATCTGCTCGCACAACGACGCCTGTGTCAAGCTCTCGCGTACAGTGTGGCGAATTCGCGTCAAGCATTTGACAGCGAATGTCTAACATTCATGTTGTGCGTTCATTATGAAAAAAAACAAGTCAAAGCGAATTCTTGCTCAAATCAGTATTGCGAATTAAAAATTCTGGTCCTGACCAATTGGTGAAAACAGTCAGTTTGTATGTAAGCTGGAAGGAACCGTTGCGCTTTGTAGCACTTTGGACAACTAACCTAGGCAGGATGTCTTTGGGCTGTGGGAGGAAACCGGAGTACCCGGTGAAAACCCACACGGACGCGGGAAGAACAAGCATACTGCACACAGTAAGGCACCCAAGCCGGGAATCGAACCCGGGTCCTTCTTGCTGTGAGGTGGCAGCGCTACACACTGCACAGACACCGTGCCCCCGAAACGTTGACATTCCCATAGTGTGACGAGCACATTTAATTCCAGACTTCACCGTGGACCCGTAAGAATCCTAAAGATTCGAGGTGACCTGTGTGAGACTCTGGCATTAACACTGAACCACGAGCATCATAATGGTGTCAGTCTTGCTCTCACAACCTGTGGAATTCGCGAGGAAACCTGAAACCTTGAGGGTGTTGGTCTGGTGCTTTGAGACTCGGAAAAATCCACACAGGTGGTGCCCTGACACGGGGCTCAACCAACAACACGGCCGGGCGGGTGTGAGTTCAATCCCCAGTGAAGGGTCACCAAAGCCCATCATCCTGCTGGGTCATTATGGGAATTCAACACTGCGCACCCTATGGATGGACTGGTCCCTGCCATGGCAATAGACATTCGTTCTGCTCGCCCAGGGTCACTAGTAGAGAGAGGTCATCGCTCGCTGCTTCCTCGAGCATGAAGATACTTTGAATTAGTTGCGAGGGAGAGAGGGAGATCGCTCGACACGGCTATCCCCGAAAGAACAGCTCTGAAGAGCAACCGTCATGAATCCAGTCGTGAAAACCTACATCAGTACTTTGAATTATATTTTATTCTGGTTCAATCCTGTCAGCTGCCGTTTGCCTTTCAGTCGGAACGGTATTGAGAGTCGACATTTCGGCGACACTGGTTTAATGGTGAAGGCGTCCTCAAGAGGTGATCACAGCCAGTGCTGCTGATGCTGCTAGACCTCGCTCGTGTTACGTTCCGCTCTACCTGGCCGCCCTCAACAACCTTGACACGGAACGTCCAACATCTGCTTCTACAGGGTCCCACCGCCTGGTTTTTGCCTTCCTCGTGGGCTGTAAATGACTATTTTCCATTATGCAGAATATGCACACACACAGCGTAAATCACTTCCCAAGACGCACGGTTGATCTCTCAGCTGCGCCCACGTTCAGCCCCCTCTGTCCAGTGTGTGCCCAGCGAAGATGAGTGTGGAACGCCCAACCCTCTTAGAAAATAAAACCCCGTCTTTTGCCTCTCCAAGTTTACCAACGTAGCCAGTTTGACAAAATGCACCACTTCTCAGGCACCTGCACACACACCACACCTGTTATCTCATTGTCAGAAACCGCTTAATCCTGTACAGGGTTGCGGTGAGCCGGTGCCTATCCCGGGGGCAATTTAGTTAGCAGGCTAATTTACCTTTGCAGCAGCATGTCTTTGGACTGAGGGAGTAAACCTTATTGCCCGGCAAAAACCCACGCGGACACGGGGAGAACATGCAAACTCCGCACAGAAGGGCGCCCGAGCCGCATGCCGGGATTTGAACCCGAGACCTTCTTGCTCTGAGGCAGCAGCGCTACTCACCGCTACGCCACCGTGCCGCCCCCACTCCTGTCATGCTATCTCCAAATCTGTGCGTTCATCGCCCGTGGTGTTTCGGAAGCGAGGAGCTGACGGGGTGGGGGACACATGATTCCAGTCGTGGCGGCGCGAGGACCGGACGCGAGCGAGCGTGGCGCCTGCGCGAATCGCTGCCACGTTCAAGTGCCGCAGAGCACCAAGGAGTCCCGCTAATTAGTGCCACTAAATGGGCACTTCAGATTAAGCCTCTGTTGGGAGCATTAAAAAAACAAAGGCACAAAAAACGCACTCGTTGCCTTCACAGTGACTTGGTTGTCTGAGGAAGCCCCAATTTGTCCTCCTGTGGGAAAGCCAGAAAGCAAACCACCGAGCGACAATGCTGAGGCAATTAATGAATTTGCTGAACAAAAGCAAGGCCTGATTTTGCTGCTCAGGTTAAGAAAACAGCTCTTCACGGGAGTGTCGTCGTTCAAAGCTTTGTTTCGCTGTGGTTATCACCCGGAGACAATACACGACCTTGCAGCGTCTCACCGCCTACAGGGCAGCTCACAAAGATTTCCCAATGCTCTATTCGCGTTTCATGTTAGACTGTAGTTAGAAAAATGCTGCACCTGTACTGACTGGAATTTTTATTTATTAATTCATCCATTCATTGTCCGAAACTGCTTAATCCTGTACAAGGTCGCGGTCAGCCAGTGCCTATCCTGGCTGACACAGGGTGCAATGCAGGACCATACCCATTATGGGACGCTAGTCCATCACTGGGCACCGGGGGCAATTTAGTCAGCAGGCCAATTAACCTATGCAGCAGCAGGTCTTTGGTCTGTGGGAGGAAACCGGAGTGGCCGGCGACAACCCACGTGGACATGGGAGAACATGCAAACTCCACACAGAAAGGCGGGAGAGCCTGGAGAAAACTCACACAGAACAGGGGGAGAACACACAAAATGCACTGTCTATCCACTGCTGGATGAAGGACTCCACACTGTGTAGGTCAAGCAGAGTGTTTGACCAAACTTAACGAAGCTGGTCAGTGAAGATCTTAGCCATCAGACCGTCGCTCCACCTTGTTAAATCGTTTTTAAAAAGCCGACACTGTACCATGTTAAATTGAAAGTACACATTTTAACCAATCGCATGCATAATTCATCGATTGATTAAAAATGTACAAGCCAAAAACACTCATGCATCAGAATCCGATTTTACTTGAAAGAAACAGACCGGCTCTGTATAATTGTTTCAACATAAATATTCCTTTTTGATGCAGGATATGTTTTGCAATATTTTCAAACGCACTTTTTTATATCCGTTCTGCATGATTTATTCTTTAAACTAAAACTGCTGTAGCAAAACCAAAATAACTTGTGCAAAAATAGCTATTAGATACAATACATTAATTTCGATATGTGCACCAATTAGTGCCGATGTGAACACCTGCCTATCGTCACAAATAGACGTTTTTACATTTCAAGTACAAACGCACACACATTTGCGAATATTCACTAACATATGCCTGCGCTTACGCTTCTCGTTTCAACTAAAAAACACCGTCGTAGAAACTTGCATGAATAATAATAATAAATACAATTAGTAATGCGCAAATACTCGGGTATTCATTCGAAGAGAGGACGACTCAGATCGCGAGGAAACCGCAGAGAGGGACGGAGTCAGCCACGCAGTTAGCCGGCGCCAACCCGCCAGACACTGCGTCCTATATATTATGACGTTATCGGCCAATTAATGAATGGATGTTTTTTTAGTTGTGGGAGGAAACCGGAGAACCCGGAGGAAACCACGCACAACAGGTGGAGAACACACAAACTCCACACAGAAAAATGCCGCCGCGGTGGGAATCGAACCGCCTCGGGCAGCTCTTTCGTTCTGCGAGGCGCAGATGTCACCACCCTGCAGCCCATGGATAATGCATACGTACAATACGGCCGAACACAAAATAAGCTCCAGATTGTTGTCTGCGTTGAATTAGCAAGCGCCGTCTCTTTTCTGCACAACCGCAGCGGACTATTAAACCTATAAACAAAAAATCAGTCACGCCACCCACAGTCGCCGTGTTGCGGGCAGTTTGACGGGAAGGTGATTCTCGCCACGGGACTCGAGGCCTGCGCCCGACCGCTAATCCTCACCGCACCGCGGTTTCCACGTTCCTGCCGCCGTCGTAATCCACGCGGAGATGCCGCGACGTTGCCAAGAGATGCCCGTGTTCCGAAAGGACCCCTCGCGCTGACAGATGCGCGATTCCATTTAGTGCTATTAATGTATCACGTCTAAAGACGTGAAGTTCCACTCATAATATTATAGCACGCCCTTTGAGTCCTTAATTTTAATTTCGCGAACTGACCTTTTCAATTTGCTTTTCTGCAAAAGCTAATTTTAAGTAACCTTTCAGTGGGTTCTATTAATTTATCGCCCTGTTAGAATTGAATAGACCGCCACAGTCTCAGTTGACAGAGAATTAAAACTGGTTGTTTATTTGGCCGGAATGCGTAATCAATGAGGTTATGTCTCCCTTAGCGTATAGATATTTCACTAATCTGATATAAATTCGTATCAAGTTGTCGTGGGCACATTCTCCGAGTAAACAGAACGTCTTCTGGAACAGATTAATATCGTGAAGCGAGGGACCACTGTATGCCATGTAAATGTCCTGCTACAGTAAACTTCAACATTAGCAATGGTCACCAGGACAAGCGGTTCAGAAAATGGATGGATGCATTAGCAGTGGATATCATTGTTGCAGAGTGCAACATCTTTTACGAGTTTTGACTCGATTTTCAGGGTTGCTAATCTCGAGCCGCATCTGTGCAGTGTGGCTGCAGTCGTGAGTGGCCGGTCGAGTATAGTCACATCACTCAGAGTCACATCATTCAGAGTCACATCATTCATAGTCACTCGTAAGGGCAGGGTGGTGGCCATTGTCGCCGTTTGCTGTTCATACAGATTACCAGCGAGCCGCTGGGACTCGTGGATGAGCGGACAGGGAAGTTGAACATAAACTAGTTTGCTTCACATCAGTGTCTGTGAACAGAGTTGCACTTTGGAAATTACCAGGACCCACCAGGTCTTTGTGGGCACGGCTCATAGTTTGTTAACAAGCCCTTAAAGGCAGTTGGGATTTTTGAATGACAGGCTTTCCAGCTATACAGGCGTCAAGAATAACTGGATTTGCACAAATCCTGTCATCAATGAGACCATCTGTTGATGACCACTCTGACAAGCGGCTGTGATACATTGCTCTTCTTCTGTGGACCAAGCAAACATTTTGCTAAAAGCTTTTTCTCTATCCTTTAGAAAATAAATGACCTCACCGTCTTAAATAGACTCCTAACTTTCCAAACAGCCACACACCAGTTTCTCCAATTGGTCCCGAACACCAGTTTATGACGACAAAAGTGTAATCACACTTAGAATATTAAAATTTCATAAAATTGTGCGTTACACCACAATCTTGTTTGAACAGCTGCCTGCACAATTATATCAGTTCCTTTATGCAGCACAATGGCCGGCTAATACCAGACTCACCCGGGCTCAGACAGAAACATTTCCCGTCCACACGAACCGGGACAATATTGTCCCGAGTAATGTATACTTACTGGATGGCAATAGGGCCTTTGAGCCCGTGCATAATTTAGCACACTGTAATCTCGCGAACGGAAGCCTAATTGGTCAGTGAGGCGGACAAATGTGACGTTCTTACGAATCCTGTTACGGTGTAGCGGAGAAACGGCGGTGGCGCAAGCAAAGAATTGCAGCGCTGCACCTCTACCTTCGCTACCAACTAAACAGCAATCACATGCCACCGCGCTATCCACACAGGGCACCATTAATACCTTGCATTGCTACTCCGGCCACTCACCTCAACAAAATACCGCACTCTACGCAGCTCATCACAGCACCTCCTCCACACGCCACGCTCACGTGCAACCTTCGCACAACGCTGCTTCTCTGTCGTGGCACCTACGACCTGGAACAGCCTGCAGCCACATCAACTACGCCAACACAAAATACCTTATAATGTATCCATCCATCCATTGTCAGAAACCGCTTGATCCTGTACAGGGTCGCGATGAGCCGGAGCCTATCCCGGCAGACACATGGCGGAAGGCATGGCTATATCCAGGAAGGGACGCCGGTCCATCCCTTATAATTTATTCCCATCGCAATGTTTAACCGTTTTAACGACTTGTTTTTTTTTATTTGGTCACATGTCTTGTGCAATGCTGTGTGGAAATGTTAAAATTATGTTTTTGTGGTTTGTTGTGTTAACTTGGGATTTTTATATTTTATTTATTTTTGTCAATTCGCGTGTTTCTTGTGTCGCAGGAATCCCGCAACGAGCTTGCAAGCTCACTGGGTATTTGAATAAGCATCTGTCTATCTATTTCACAAGCCGGCAGGCTCGGTAGCTTTCCACGATTATTCGTCATTGTGTTCAATCCGGCGCCATGATGCGTGCACTGAGTTGAATCGGAAATTTATGGGGCGTCAAATAATATCGCTACCAGCAGCAGTATGTTACATATGAAATGGGTGAGAGAGGAAATCGTAAATAGAAAACACAATGTGATAAACGCCAAGCTTGTGGTTAGTGCCTATTTTACGGTTGTAATGTCAGTTAGGCCATAAACATCGCAGTTGATTCTGACAATAACTGTTAATGTGATGCGCATGGGAGCGATTTTCATGATGGCGAGGAATGTTCAAATATAACGTTTGAAAACACGCGAGCCTTCTCTTAAAGATGACGGGCCTGTCGTTGTTCGTGGGAGACATGCTGTGGAGGATGAGAGGCATTTTGCATATTTTACCTCGGAGCTCCTTCCCTGGGGTGTTTCCTCATCCAATCAGTGACTCAACCAACAGCTGGGGTTTTGCAGGGAAAAGAAAGTCGTAGACGCTGGGCGCCAGGGTGGCACAGCGGTAAAATCTGTGTCTCGCGAAAAGAAAGGCGCCCGAGGCGGAGGTCAAACCGCCTCGGGTGCCTTTTTGTGTGGAGTTTGTGTGTTCTGTCCACCTGTTCCGCGTGGGTCTCCTCCATATTCTCCAGTTTCTTCCCACAAAAAAAACCGAATTGATTAATTGAAGGCACGGTGGCATGGTGAGTAGCGCTGCCACTTCACAGCTAGAAGGGCCCGGGTTTGAACCCCGGCTTGGGTGCCTTTCTGTGTGGAGTTTTTATGTTCTCCCCCTGTCTGCGTGGGATTTCGCCGGGCACTCCGGTTTCCTCCCACAGTCCAAAGACATGCTGTTGCATCGGTTATTTGGCCTGCGGACTAAATTGCCCCCAGTGCCCTGTGACGGACTAGCGTCCCATCATGGGTATAGCCATGCTTTGCGCCCTGTGTCTGCCGGGATGGGCTCCGGCTCACAGCGTCCCTATACAGGATTAAGCGGTTTCTGACAATGGATGGATGGATGGGTCATAATAGTTTGGACGCAGTGTCTGGAAAATGTTGGCGCCGGCTAGCTGCATGGCTGCCTTCCCCCCGCCTCTCTGCGGTGTCCTCGTGCCTCTGTATCCGTGTCTCGTCCATGACCAGGCGTGGCATTTGTGCGCCGCGTTATAAATTGTATCATTATTTTTATTAGTTGCAGCATTCCGAGGTTTGTCCGCTCCGGCTGCCGCCTCGTGCTTCACGCTACATTCCCAGACACATTTCGACAATTTCGGTGTTGAAATGTGATCTTCATTTCTGACGGTTTTTGACATTTGCGGTGGCAAGCGAGTGAAACTTGGATAAAACTCAGCGGCGCCGTGACTAGAGTTCACTTGCTGTTAACTCTAGCGTTGCTAGGAATCGAACCCAGGCTGCTGACTTCATAATACAGTTCATTTTCAGGTGATCGTGGTTTATACGGCCAGGCTGGGTGCATTGCTCCATGGAAGAGACTCTTGCCTACCAAATCGGAGGCAATCAGTCAGTTGTTTTTTATGTAAGCTGGAAGGAACCGTTGAGCTATGTTGCTCTTTTTAACAGTTGTCCAGCGGGGAGGGGTCAGCAACGTTATAACAAATCATGGCACCGATGACAATTTAGGCAGTACGGCTTTGGACTGTGGGACGAAACCGGAGTACCCGGCGAAAACCCACGCGGACACGGGGAGAGCTTGCAAACTCCACACAGAAAGGTGCCCGAGCTGGGAATCGAACCCAAGGGCTGCTTGCTGTGAGGCGGCAGCGCTACTCACTGCGCCACCGTGCCAAGATTAATGACAACAGCCATGGGCAATGCCCTCTTGTCTGCAGAACTAAACCATGACTGTGACACCGTTCGTGGCAGCAACAGAGGCTCCATTCTGACTTTCTATGGCGCATCCAGCATAGGATCCTTTCGAGCGACAGACTTGCCAACGATGGTTGCGCTTCAGAGCTGTTCTTTATTGATAGCCGTGTCGAGCGATCTCTATCTCTCTCTCGCGACACCTGATGACGGAGATCGCTCAGTGACACGGCTATCCCGAAAGAACGGCTCTGAAGAGCAACCATCGTGAATCGAGCCGTGAAAGCCTACATCGGTACAGACTTGCCAATCCCTCCCACCGTAGCAACACCCCAGCTCTATCTTCTCTTCCTAAGCAGCCCAGTCGCCCTGGACCTGAGCCGTGGGCTCGCCCCTACTTGGCCCTGCGATCGAGAACTCGAGCTCCCGCGGTTGTTCGCCACTTTCCCGTCATGAATAATGACGTGCGACACACCGCGCGCACCGCGTACACCTCGGACCGCCGACGAATACGACGATCCTCGCTTTACCCCCTGAGACTCGCGGTGAACGCGGCCCCGCGTTAAATAAAATATAGGCCGGTGTGCCCCGCACGCCCCCGCCACCAGCCACTGTCGTCATGACGGTGGCACGGGTGGCACCCACGCGTCGCGGGCTGGGGGTCGGGCCGTTTGCTCGGCGCGTGGTCGCCGGTGTGGGACGACCAGGTGGCTGCCCTCGACTTGCGAAACATAAGTTCGTTTCCCTTTCCCCGGATTACGATGCGGAATGGTGGCGCGCCCGCTTTGCGTTACGCCACGCGGTCGTTCGTGCCTGTCGCGCGTCTCTCTCAACTTGGGCGAGATCCGGAGCCGTAACTTTTTACGAGCAAAACAAAGTGGAACGTTAGAATAGATGTTAACTTATGATAACCCAAGACCGCCATTCTCAACCGGTGGGTCACAACCCATCACCTGGTGGTCCGTGGAGAGCAGACACAAGTGGGGCAAGCGGGCCTTGAGGTGCAAAAGGTTGAGAACCCCTATCCCGAAAGAACAGCTCTGAAGAGCAACCACCATGAATCGAGCCGTGAAATCCTACATCAGTACATAATCTATTTGCCAATGCCAAGGTCAGCCGCCCCTCTTGCAGTCAGGCCGGTTGGTACGGTCCAGATCTAGAGGTGAGGGGCATGATTCCCCCCCCCCCCAGTAATTCCTTGTCACTTCCAGCCCTCCAGATAACGCACGCATCTGTTAGACCCCTGGTTGATGAGGGGAAATAAGGTGTTGGCTCGGGTCTCCCGTCTAATCGCCATGGAAACGCCGCGGGGCTGCCCGGCGCGGTCGTGTCCCATGACCGGCGGAGCGCGGGGCCCTTTTCAAAGCCGCGGATCGGAAGGGGATTTAATTTTCATCTCGTATCTCTCAGGAGCGAGATAAGGCGATGGATCTGCAGATAATGAGATTTGCAGCGACTTTGATCTTTGCAGATAACAGGATGTCGTGTATGAGCAGCTGACAGATAAGGGGGTTTCCCTGCATCGCTTCTTGTTGTTGCCTCCGTGCGATGCTGCGAGGCGTGTCGCGTCGGGCACATCACGCGGGTTCACGGCGCTCCACGCAGCCCGGACGGAGGTCGCTTCAGACCGCGGACGATCCGTCGACAACTCTTCTAATCTCATAATTCGTGACCCCGTGCTCTTTCCACTTCATTGCTGTTTAAAATAAGATTGCCAGTTTCACGACCTTTCAGTATATTCGAAGTAGCCTTAATCATTTAATGTTTTGTTCCTTTGGTTTTTATTGGTTGTTTTTTCTTTCGTTGTTGACATGCCGTTCTCTTCGCGGCCCTTGTGCAGCGCTTTGTGACCCTCGGGTGAAAGGCGCTATGTAAAATGCTATTATTGTTATATTGTGCCGTGTAATTGGGCACAATATTTGCATTAGTTTGCTGCTATATATATATATATAAAATATATATTTTAAAAAACATATTTTTCACGGCCTCCCAGCATCTTGTATTTTGTTATTCACGTGAAAAAGACGTGTTTTTGCCACGGGCTCTCTCACCTGGTTATAAATAAAGCATCTGACTGACTGCTTATTTGCAAATCCGTGGGGGGTTTTGTAAAACAGAAATAGCAATGAAGAGGCTCGCCTTTGCGGCCTTTGTGTGTGGCAGAATTCACAGACGAGAGGTCCAATGTATTAATAATTACCGTATAAATTATTACTGCAAGTGTGAAAATAATAATTCCGCGCATTTACGTTCTCTGTTCGTCCTTCGTGCCGAGATTGACATTGAGGCCAGACGCCGTGTGGGCCCTCACAGCCGTCTCCGTTTCTCCGCACGTCTCTAAATAATGAAAATAGTGTAGCTTTAGATAGTGATAGAGCAAACTGACACAATATGACATAGGTGGGTGGCACTGTGGCACGGCGAGGGGCGATGCTGCCTCCACCACCACCACCGTGAGCATCGCGCGGTGAGGAGCGATGCTCACGGTGGTGGTGTGCCATGCTCACCACCACCGTGAGCATGGCACGGTGAGTAGCGATGCTGCCTCGCAGAAAGAAGCACCCGGGTTCGATTCCCGGCTTGGGTGATTTTGTGCGGAGTTTGCAAAGAATCCCCATATGAAGACTCGCTGTCTAGGTTAATTGGCCTGACTCAGGCAACTACTGGCTTGCGGTGGATATTGAATGGCACCGCAACGGGAGTGTGCCCATAAGAGGACAAGACGTTTCCTTATCCGATTCCCACCGAGCCTCAGCACTGTTCTATCAGCACGTTAGTCGGTCGGCCATAGCGCGGCTGGATCGGATATGAACGGACGCTGCCCGGTCGGACTTGTGGAAGCGTCGATGGTGTGAGGAGGTGGCCGCCTCGATCTTGGCGACGAGACAAGCTTGGCTGGCGGAGACATGGCGGTTTCGTGTCGGACACGACCGGCTTAATTGCCGTGTAAACCGACACGAGGCTTGTTGTCCTGGACAGCGTCCAAGTTTTGCGCCATACTTTTCGGGCCGAACGTGTGACTGTCAGCACTAATCAGGCTAACATAACACCTCCTTTCAAGAGCGCGTTTTATTTTCGGAACGCCGTGATTTACACTCGCTGCCTCTGTTTCAAAGAGCTGTCGGTGCGACGTGCACAAAGAGGAATTTTTATTTTATTTTTTACAAAAAACGTGGGCGTGCGCGAATGGCGTGAAGGCAGCTCGGCGGCGGAGGCGGCGCAGGTAAACACGCGCGGCGCTGCGACGCGCGGAGACAACGCGGAGACGACGCGCAGACGATTCGCCGACTGGGATCGGGGATTTTCGTCTCGTTTTCGCTTTTTTAGAAAATCCGAGCGGTCGGTGTAACTTTATAGGCCACGTGACCAGGGTCTAGTTTTTGTAAGTCGGACCGGCGGCACGGTGGCGTAGCGGTGAGTGGCGCTGCGGACTCGCAGCAAGAAGGCCACGGGTTTGATTCCCGGCTCGGGTGCCTTTCTGTGTGGAGTTTGCATGTTTCTCCCCGTGTCTGTGTGGATTTTAGCTGGGTACTCTGGTTTCCTCTCACATTCCTAAGAAATACTGGCTAGGTCACGAGTGACACGGCTATCCAGAAAGCACAGCTCTGAAGCGCAACCGTCACGAATCGAGCCGTGCAAACCTACATCAGTGCGTATTGCTTGCCCTTCACATAATAAAACCGACACGCTGTCTTTTCACGTTTCGTTCTAAACGTTTCAAACCCTCACTCCGGAGAGTGAGCTCGGACGCTAATTACCCATCCCAAATAGTTTGCCCTTTGGGAAGTTTTTTTCTCCCCTCCCCGTTAAATCCTTCTTGTTTATTTAGCCCTGCGCCTCTAATCCCCGCGGCTCGTCATGCGTGTAACCGTGCCCGCCATTCCCAGGGGGGGGAGAGAAAGAGAGCGCCGCGGGCTTGACGCGCCGCCGGCCCCGTGACCGCGCTGCCGCCCGCGTGCGTCCGCGCCGCCTGCGCCGCTGCTCGTGCCACCGCCGCATCCATTCACCTGTCATGCCCACCGGCGGTGGAACGCGCCGTCCGCGCTTAGCTGGGGGATGTGCCCACTGCGCCCGGCGCTCGTGCAACGCTCCCTCTCGCGCGAATGAGAGCTGAGGACCTTTTCGGAAACTCTTGGCCAAGGGTTGCCGAAAGGCAAGCAGTCTTGGACATTGTCAGTGCATTAGTAGCTCGGGTCGAGCCGTTAAGTCTATGGGGTAGCTTTTCGGCAGTACACCAGAAAGGGTTCGAATTCGATTCGATTCTTCGAAGCGTGATGGTTGTATGACAGTTTCCCATTGCAACACGTTCTTCTTTAGTTGCAGACAGCCCTTCAACATTTAGAGATATAATAGTCAGTGCTGGCCTAAAAGTCGGTGGGCATTGGCCTCTCTTCTTGCTCCAGACTGAGGGGCTTCTGGCATCTGTTGAGCCAGAAAGGGTAAATTCTCGTATATTTTACATCATTTGTATAGCGGCAAAAAAGCTACCCATAAACCGTATTCTGTCCTCGTATATACGTGGCCGTTACGCGGCTGGCTTTAGTCGCTGTTATCACACGCGTCTCCCACACCTGTTGTTTGCTCCACCACCCGCCCGCCCACCTGCCAGACTTGCAGGCCTCCAACAGCTCCATGACCCTGCGTGACCTCAACTCAAGTGACCACCGCACTCTGCTGCTGGACGAGGAGCGGGGACGCCTGTTTGTGGGCGGCCAGGACGTCCTGTACTCGCTGCCGCTCGACAACATAACGCGCGGACACATGAAGGTGCGCGCGCGTGAACGTCGTGACGAGGCCACGGCGACACGAGGCGTGACGCCGCCACGCCTCGAGCTTCCGCACACCCCCTCGTGTGCCGTGTCGGCCTTCATAGGCGCTACTCGCTAACGGAACTTGCCCCTACAGTCGGTTAAGGCTATAAGGGGGAATCTTTGTCTTTGGGTGGAAACGGTGAGTGAGGAAAGTGAGCAGAGAGGTGGATGTGGCATCGTGGGGAAGTGGATGGCGCTGGGTGTGGAACGGCTGATCGGGAAAATTCACCCTGATGGTTGCTCTTCAAAGCTGTTCTTTCGGGATTGCCGTGCCACTGAGCGATCTCCATCTCTCCCTCGAAAGAACAGCTTTGAAGAACAACCATCATTAATCGAGCCGTGAAAAACAACATCAATACAAAATTCAACCTGTCCATAGGATTGGCTGCCTTATAGTTTAAAGTAACCATCCAACCATCCATTGTCAGAAACCGCTTAATTATGAACAGGGTTACGGTGAGCCGGAGTCTATCCCGACAGACATAGGGCGCAAGGCAGGGCTATACCCAAGATGGGATGCCAGTCCATCACAGGGCACTGGGGGTCACGGCACGGGGGTCACAGACGTACTTTCACGTTTTGCCAAAAGAGAAGGTGTTTATTTATCCCCTTCCACCTCCGTCCACCGAGAGCTAGAGATGGAACCGCGACAGTCGCCGCGAAGGTCACGAGCGGTGGGGTAAAGTGTGGGTGCTCCCTCTTCTTCGAAGATGTGACGCTGCGGGTCTTTGTTACTGCTCGAACACCATTGCTTAATCCCTACCAATTACGCCGACCCGTGTGATTTTAAATATAGGCTTAATCGTTTCTTATATTTTACAAGCGTCAAGGGAGGAGGACACAAAAAGGAATTTAGACGAATACTCACGTGGGTGATAAATGCCATAATGGGGATTATTTTTAAGTCTTTTTACATATTTAAACCGCGGCGTCGCAAACGCACGATACATGTTAAATAGCATCCACACGATAAGCCCTGTTAGGGTCGGCTTGTTAAACATGGCAGAGAAAATTGGCACCCAAGATCCTGTCAGCGAGCCACTAATTGGCTGCCCGTTGACATATGTCACGGCCTTAATAATAGCCGATTGGCCCCGAGAGGGCCACCGCGCGTGCTCACGGTACGCGGCGGTTCGGGGAACGTGAAATCCAACCCGTCGCTGGCGGTGCCCGGCCGCTGGAGGAATCCCGCGTCCAGAGACCGCGGCTCGGTGCGGCTTATAAATAAAGAATTGTATTGTAGATACGCCGGCGCAGCAACGTGTGAAGTACATTCGGTTTGTGATAACAAAAAACATAAGCCGTCTTCTGAAGGTGACGACGGTTCTTGTAAGTTGTAAAGTGAAGATCGTGTTTACTGATGTAGGTTTGTCACGGCTCGATTCGTGATGGTTGCTCTTGAGAGCTGTTCTTTCGGGGTAGCCGTGTCGCTGAGCGATCTCCCTCTCTCCGTCGCGACGTTTCGCCTCCCACGTTGGAAGCATCGTCATGCGTTCTAGTTGTATGTGTCAGGGGATCTTACCCCCCCACCACTTTGTCGGTCACCTTTATAACCGGTCATTTTCCATAAACAACCATAACGCCTGATGATGCTTCCAGCGTGGGAGGCGAAACGTCGCGAGGCAGAGAGGGAGAGCGCTCAGTGACACGGCTATCCCGAAAGAACAGCTCCGAAGAGCAACCATCAGGAATAAAGCCGTGAAAACCTACATCAGTGCTCTAGATTATGTTTTTCTCTCCATTAAAACAACACATAGTGTGCAGTGCGTGTTGTGTCAATGCATTGGGCGTGAGCCAGCAGTTGCAGGGCTGCGCCTCTGCCTCGTACGCGGCGGAATCCGTGCTCCCTGCCTGTTAGCAGAGAGTCCCCTGGGAGTCAGTGAGTGGATGATTGATAGCGTCCTTCCCGCAACTTGAAAATCAGGTTTGTTCACGAGCACCACCGACAGAGAAGAACTTCACCGTGCAGCACGGAGACATTTTGACACATGAAAAAAAAATACTAAGCAACTTTAAGTAGCTGACTGCAGCCCGTGGCTGTTGATGGATATCTGCAAAGTACATCAGCTGTTCAAACACTGATATATATTTTTAAAAAGAAACATTTTGGCTGCTGAGAGGTGCAGCTCTTTGTGATCGAGGGTGGCCCACGACGTGGATATCACAACTGAGATCTCTTCAAGTGACCTCCGGCGTTAAGAATAGTGGGCAGCACTTTCCTATCGGCCCTACTAAACACAGAAAAGTTGCTGACCAGGTGGCTGACCGGCCCTTCTTTGCAGCTTCCTCGCTTTGAACGAATATCTTCGAAATTGAATGAATATGTGCCACGCGTTCTCAATTGTATTTATTATTATTCTCGACGGTAATAATAATAAACCCCCAGAAATGCCGCCCAGCGTTCTCCCTCGCGTTGACAGCGATTTGGTCTCGCCGCTGCTCTGTTTAAACAACGGGGAAACACGTCCGATCATTCTGAAATATTTTTTTCCGCAATCAGTTTATGTGCGGCGTCGAATGTCACCGTGCGCTTTGCAAATTCAAGCCGGTTATATTTGCCTTGTTATTGCCCTTGAAAAGCACCCGACTGAGTAAATTTACACTTGGCTTTAAATAAAGGATTTGATTGTTGTTTAGACACAAGCGAAATGACGGGAGGCTTTGAGAAGCCTTTGATGTGTGTTCTGTATGTCGTGCTTTTGTGATCTGTGTAACGTGGATTATATGAATCTCGACACTGCTCGGGCGAATCTGTGTGGCTCACGGTGCGATATTTCATTCTATCAAGTCTCAACGTGGGTTTCCGTGTACATTCAGGTGATTGTCTCAACAAAAAACAAATTATACTGCATATTATATTGTTTAGACTGGCGTCCCATCCTGAACATAACCCTGCTTTGTGCCCTGTGTCTGCCGGGATAGGCTCCGGCTCACCGCGACCCTGTACAGGATTAAGCGGTTTCTAACAATGGATGGATGGATTTTTGTATATTTAATATAGTTTACCTTATGTCACGTTAAAGAATAATATTTGACTACGATCGTCACGCAGTGGAAATCAAGTGGCATTATCTGCGATGTTCCAACGGGCTTGAAATCATCAATAATGACTTGTTCTAGTCTGGCTAAATTCTTAAACAAGAGGAATGCGTATCTATCGAGTTTGCATTACATTTGCATTACTCTTGCGAATGTCTACCAGCGCACAGGGCTAGGAAGAGCATAAGCGGGCATCGTGCCCATTCTAATTTTGTTTCAGATTTCTTGGCCGGCGTCGGATGAGAAGATGCTGGAGTGCCAGCTGGCAGGCAAGGACGTGATGGTACGAGGAGCCCACACGACGCCCGCAAAACACAAACCACACGGTCCCATAGCGAGCGATCGCTGAGACCAACAGAACGAGGTGCCACTGTACTCTCGATGTACGATTTTCGTGTGAGAATTGCTCAGAGCAGCTCTGAATAATATGTGTTCACTCAAAACAGAACCCTTTGAAAAATCGCCGTATGGCTTCTGTATTTGTCGATTCCACTCCGTAACCACCTTTGAGTCACTAATTGGAAAGCATGCATATATAGTGCTTTGAAAGTCAATACGCATTCAGCCATGGCCGTTCATTGCCATTATTATCATGACTAAAATTGTACTATTTTGTTTTGACCTAATGCAAGATCTGTGTGTGTGTGTGTGAGTTACCTGTCAGCGAGCCTTCGACACTGCGCAATAGCCTCAAGGTGCACCTAGCCTGGCACAGGCGCCGTGGTGACGCCACTGCCACTTAGTGGCGCAAGGTGTTGCTTGTGTTGTTGACACCGTGTGCGTTGCTGCTGTGAGCAGCAGGACTGCGGGAACCACGTGCGCGTGCTGCACCACTACAACCAGACGCACCTGTACAGCTGCGGCACGGGCGCCTTCAACCCCGTCTGCGCCTACCTGCGCGTGGGGCGCCGCTCGCAGGTACGGGCGACACCTGTCCGCGTTGGACCCGGGTCTGACCCGCGTTAGACCCAGGTTTGACTGGGGTTTGACTCTGGTTAGAGCTGGGTTCCACCCGGGTTAGACCCGGGTTTGTCCGGCGTTTGACCCAGACAGTCCGGGAACCGGCGTCTACATTTGGGGGGCATGCATTTATTTGTACCGAGATCTGGGGACGCTGTTGTGTTGATCTCTGACAGTAAACGGCACATCTGTGAAGGACCTAGACCGACAGAGACATATGTCCAGGGTTTGGTCTCCGGTAATAATAATTCAATTTATATAGCGCCTTTCACCCGAGGGTCACAAAGCGCTGCACAAGGGCCGCGAAGAGGACGGCATGTCAACAACGAAAGACAAAACAATAAAAACCAAAGCAACAGAAAATAAATGATTAAGGCTACTTTGAATATACTAAAAGGTTGTGAAACTGGCAATCTTAAGAGCGGCAACATTCTGCCAGCGTCATCTAAGGAGATGGTGGCGATGCCCCTCTGAGCTCACCACGCAACAACAACAATCGCCTTAAGCCACTAAGTGGCGGTGACGTCACCACGTCGCCTGTGCCAGGCCATATGCACCCCGACGCCACGTGAAGTCTCGAAGGCTCGTCGACAGGAGGTCAAAGGACAGACCCAGGTGTCACGGGCTGCCTGACTGAGAAGGCGCGCACTTTATCACGTGCCCCCACACGCCTTGTGTCACGTGCCCCCACACGCCTTCCTGTGGCGCGCTTAAGGTGGTGCGAGCTTTGGTAAACAGACTCGCAAGCGCGGGGCTGTCACTCGGAATGCACCGAGTATTTGGCCCATTATTGGATCTCACTGATTGTCCAGATTGGCAGGTGCAGGCAGTCAATTACTGTGAAAAATAAAAAAAAATAGACGTTGAGAAGACAACACAATGGAAAGGAGCTTTCGGCCAAGTAGCGATACCAATTGGTTCGAGCGTGGCCTTTCCGGTCATTGCAAAATGTAACTCATTGTCAGAAACCACTTATTCCTGTTAAGGGTTGCGGTGGGGCAGAGCCTATCTCGGCAGATACAGGGCGCAAGGCAGGGCTATGCCCAGAATAAGACGCTAGTCCATCACAGGGCACCAGGGGCAATTTAGTCAGCAGGCCAATTAACCGATGCAGCAGCATGCCTTTGGACTGTGGGAGGAAACTGGAGTGCCCGGCAAAAAGTTATGTACAGTATTATCTTTCTTTTTCTGCGTATTTTTTTATTTAATGCTAATAACCAAAGAATGTTGCTTAAAGTACGTTTTAAATTCCTGCAGCAACATTATTGGCTACAGCTTATCTCAGAACACGCACAAGGCCTTCACTGTACTGTATTTGCTGGATCCTGTCAAGACCAACAAATAAAATGGCGACTCCTTAATACAAATGTGAATTATGAAAACTAACATTTGCGTAGTACTAAAATAGAACCTGTCTAATATAACGATGAAAGTTTACTCATCTGCTTGTCCGCTTGATTGCTTGTACACAATAAAACAATATTTGGCCTCAATTCCTGAGGCAAATAGTCAGATTAAGGATTTTGAGCTCAGCAATGATGAAAATGATGGTTGCTCCTCAGAGCTGTTCTTTCGGGCTAGCCGTGTCGAGTGTTCTCCATCTCTCCCTCGCAACGTTTTGCCTCCCACGTTGAATGATGCTTCCAACGCTATCCCGAAAGAACAGCTCTGATGAGCAACCATCATGAATCGAGCTCTGAAAACCTACATCAGTACAATCATACATAATGCCTGATGTTCATAGACTTACACTAAGGCTGCATGATACAGTAATTCAAACAATCGGTGGTGGTAATGCTGAAGGCTCCAGAAGCTGGACTTAGACTCCCTTGGGATCGTTAAGGCCCGGTGTTAATGCCTGAGGCGGCGCACCGAGTCAACCCACAACACTCAGGATTCTTAAGGATTAGAGGTGGGTTAAAAACCTGTGGGGAGTTTGCAAACCTAGGGAATCTTAATCAGTGACAGCTTAACGAGAGTTTAACTCAGTGCTTGATGCTGAAATACACGTGAAAAACAACTTTAAATATATTGTACTGGTGTAGGTTTTCACGGACTCGATGTATGACAATCGCTCTCCGTAGCTGCTCTTTCGGGATAGCCGTGTCATTGAGTGTTACTTCTCTCTCCTTCGCGACGTTTCACTTCCCACGTTGGAGGCACGTTGCTGGAACGTGCTGTGTTGTGCACCTGCAGTGTGTTGAGTGTGTTCTGCGTGTTTTTTCTGATGTTAAAAGCACTCAATTTTTACACCGGCGCACTTCCTCTCCTCGGTCCGTTTGTGTCCTTTGAAGTTTTATTATATTTACCACAGTTGGGCGGCAGGGTGTCTGTGCAGTGGTAACATCTGCGCCTCCTCACAGAAAGAATGGTCTTGCCCGAGGCGGTTCGATTCCCGCTTGGGCGCCTTTCTGCGTGGAATTTGTGTGTTCTCCCCCTGCTCTGCGTGGGTTTCCTGCGGGTTATCCGGTTTCCTTCCTCTGAGTCGTTCTCTCTTCGAATTCATTACCTTCGAAATTGAATGAATATGTCCCACACGTTATAAATGGAATATATTATTGTTTATCATTATGACTATATCGCGGAGACTCCGGTTTCCTCCCACAGTCCAAAGACAGACTGCTGCCAAAAATAATTGGCCTGCGGAATAATTTGCCCCTGGTACCCTGGGGATAGATAGCCCTGCCTTGCTCCCTGCCTTGCGCCCTGTGTCTGCCGGGACAGGATCCGGCTCACCGCAACCCTGTACAGGATTAAGCGGTTTCGGACAATGACATGACATTATTTATCACTGCTGCCACCGCGACCCTTACCAGGACAAGCGGTTTAGAAAATGGATGGATGGATTATTACTCTATCTATAGAAGTCAAACATAGCGGGCATCAGCAGCCAGACGCAGTGAGCCGTGGCACCTCTTCGGGGCGATCCCACGTGTGTGGCGAAAACGCCTCGTGGCGAGCCGAGCCGAGCTCCACGCCAGGGTCTCCCCCCGCGGGCCCCGCCCTCCCGCGCCGCCTCGAGTGGCGCCTCGGTATTACAGTCACACAGATCCCCCCTATAATAGCCTTAACAAATGATAGGGTCCAGTGCCTTTAGCGAGCACCTATGAAGGCCGACACGGCACACTGGGGGGTGGGTGATCAGCACCACGCCCGGCCGCCTTTGTCTCCCTAGTGGCGATGTTTAGACACCGCACTAGGTACTAATTTGAGGCTGAGTCAACCCAGGACCGGTTCAGAAAATCTTCACTGGCGTTGGCCGTAAGCGGGACTCGAACTCGGGTCATCACCGGGTTTGTAGCCCAGCGCATCACACTCACCGCCACACACAAGGTTGTTACATTTCCCTGCCGACGAAACATATCGAGTGCCCTGTCCAACATGCAGACCTCCTGACCTGACATTTACACTTCCCCCCTGCGCCGTCTGCCTCCCACCCTCCCCTCCCATTACGACCGCGTCCTCACCCAATTAGACCACTTGTTCCCAAGTCGTCTAATTGCCGGGCCCCGATTTCCCTGGCCTGGTTACAAATTGACTGGCTTTAATTGCTTGGGTATGTGGCTTCTGCAATTCATCAAGTCCCCTTACCTGCCCATTGCTCTTACCGTAATGAACCAAAGCACTGTACGAAACATTTAAGGAGTTTTCTGTGCGATGCTGTGACTCGGTATTGTGGCCGGGATGGGACGACAGTACATCATAGGGCACCGGGGTGCAATTTAGTCAGCAGGGCAATTAACCTATGCAGCAGGATGTCTTTGGACTGTGGGATGAAACCGGAGTGCCCGGAGAAAACCCACGCGGATACGGGGAGAACGTGCAAACTCCACACAGAAAGGCACCCGAACCGGGACTCGAACCCGGGTTTCCTTGCTGTGAGGCGGCAGCGCTGCTCACCGCGCCACCATGCTGCCCGCGAAATTATATTAACAACGATGAAATAATTTGAATTAGATCCACTGCGGAGGCCCAATGCACGATCGCAAAAGCCCCAGCTGGGCAGTGTGTCCGCGTGCCAACAAGCAGAGTGGTTTACCTCTCGCCACCAAGGCCTCTCGTCTTGTCAGGCTGTCCGACCACGCGTGCCGCGTTCCGTGCAGGATCAGCAGTTCATCCTGGAGCGCCATTCCGTGGAGAGCGGACGCGGGAAGAGCCCCTACGACCCCAAGCAGCTCACGGCCTCCACGCTAGTGGGTGAGCGACATTTGGTGACGCCACCGCCACTTAGTGGCGAACGCCGGTTGATGTTGTTTTTGTTGCTTGTTTGCCGTCAGGATCGAAGATGTTTGCGCTTGCTAGGCCGAGCAACAGAGGTCGATCCAAGATTTTTGACTTGTGAGGATCAAATGGGGTATACCACAATGATTGTCTTGGGGTCCAAATATTATAACTTCAAGCCGGCCTCTCAGAGTTCCAGAAAATATCGAGATTCTAAGCTCTGATCCTGAACAATACGTTTGCTAACACTTATTAAACATGTACTGATGTAGGTTTTCACGGCTCGATGTATGACAATTGCTCTCCATAGCTGTTCTTTTGGGATAGCCGTGTCGAGTGTTCCCCCTCTCTTCTTCGCGGCGTTTTGCCTCCCACGTTGGAGACATCATCAGGCATTTATTCAGAAACGCCTGATGATGCCGAACTTCATATGATTACTTGCAATTAAATTACTCTCTTTTTTTAACGTTAATTTGCATTGACGGATTTCCCCACATCCCCGTAATGATACAGCAATCTCTGTATGAGGGTCGTCTATGACGTGCTTCCTCAGTGGGCCACGAGCGCCACATAGTGGTCCATGGAGACCAGGCCTCGAGGTGCGAAAGGTTGTGAACCCCTGAACTGATCCACACATGTGTATTGGAACACGCGGGTTTCCCCCGGTGGGTGGTGTGCTAACGACGCCGCGGTTCGGTGACCTTTGCTCCGCGCCGCGTGCAGGGGAGGAGTTGTACGCCGGCGTGACCTCGGACTTCATGGGCCGTGATTTTGCGATCGTGCGCACGCTGGGCCGGAGAATGCCGGTGCGCACGGAGCAGCACGACTCGCGCTGGCTCAGCGGTAAGGCTCCCGCGATGGCCCTCGTCACGGCCGCCACCACGGCCACAGTGGCCGCCGTGATAGCTGCCGCGGCCGCTCTCGGGCGCTCGCTGCGGAGCCGCCGGGACACCGCCACGCTCTGAGCAGAGCGTCGACTCCGCAGTGGGTTATGGGCATCCATCCATCCGTCCGTTTTCTAAACCGCTTCGTCCTGGTTCTTTCGGCTATCCAGAAAGAACAGAGCAACCATCAGTGACCACCGGTATTTGCTAAATATCCCATTGCTGACAAATGACCTGCAAATTACTCAATTGAGATTACACGTGGAAATCCGCGTGGGTTTCCTCCCACAGTCCAAATACATGCTGCTGCATGGATTAATTGGCTTACCGCAACCCTGTACAGGATTATGCGTTTTCTGACAATAAATGACTAAATCCAGTTCTGAAAATTGCACCGGTTTTATAGCAACAGCAATGAATGTATATATCTTATCGTGGCTAATAAGACAGTGGTGTCATACAATACACACGGAGATCTTTTCGTGTGGAACATTACAAGCTATTAATACTTGAACCGGGTCAAAGACATGTAATACAGTCATGTCATTTAGTGCTTAATCAAACCCTGCAAATCCTGTGTAGATCCTGTTCAAATGCCTTTGTGAAAGCTGAGCTGTGCACGCAGCCACGCTAACACCCTCACTAACGAACGCAATACCATTTTAGTGGAACTGGAGAACCATTTGATCGGAGCTTTTTTTTATAATACAGTATACAGTTTAGAGTTATAAAACCACTCAATCCAGCCGTACCTTGGAAGCATCATCAACGTGGGAGGCGAAACGTTGCGAGGGAGAGAGGGACATCGCTCGACACGGCTGCCCCGAAAGAACAGCTCCGAAGAGCAACCATCGTGAATAGAGCCGTTAAAACCTACATCGGTACACTCTTAATTTCCCAACTTTTTTAGAGAATTGTGAAGCGACTCGTTGACGCTTGGCGACTGACGGTAGCGGTGGAGGAAGCCGGGATCGGCGGATGCGGGAGCGAGTTTTCAGAGCGCCGAAAACGGATTTAGAGTTCGCGGCAGAGATCAGGGCAGAGTAAAGGTCTGCGCGGCCATGCGGCGCGGCCATCGCAGAATAGACGGGCAGCATGAAAGGTAAGCCTCCGCTTTAGGATAGCGTCAGTGTATCTGCTCAGGGCCGGGCAGGATTAGCCTTGTCACAGCCACGGCGAGATAACGCGTGACGCTAGGGTCGCGGCACCGCGGGGCCGCTGTCGCGCCAATCGCCGGCGCTCGGGGCGAGACCCCGACCGGCGGCGTGGCGGGGTGAGTGGGTGGCGTGGCATGCGCCCGCTGCGGCCCGTAGACCACTGCGGCCCTCATGGACTCGGTCACACGTCACTTATTGATCTCATCTTACCGGCGCTCCTGAACCGCCGGGTCACGCTCTCTGCGCCATCAGCTCCACGCGGCCCTCCGTCCGATGCTGGCGGCTTTGTTGCGTGATGGTGTCCTGAGAAAAAAATACCAGGTGGCTTATACCCGTCATTCTCAACCGGTGGGCCGCGACTCATCAGTGGGCCGTGAGCGCTGCCTAGTGGTCCGTGGAGACCAGGCCCGAGTGGGCCGAGTGGGCCTTGAGGTGCAAAGCGTTGAGATCCACCCTTATCTAAGTAAAACATATTGTTTGGCAAGCACAGCAGAACTTTATAAATAATTCTGTGTACATTGTAATTGCTGGAAATGACAGCAAATGTGCATTTTTGTACAATTTGGAGTCTTTCCATGAGTAACATTCCCTGCATGGTGGAAGAGTTTCATGCAAACGCCTCAAGCCGATGACGACCTAACATGGGGCCATACGTCTGACAGAACCCGGAGAAAACTCGTGCAGAACAGGGGGGGGAACACACAAGGTGCCCCAGGCGGGAATTGAACCGCCTTGGGCAGGACCTTCGCTCTGTGAGGCGCGGATGTTACCGCTGCACAGACACCCTGATATGCCTGATACGACCCGCCTGTGGACGTTTACTAATGTATTGTATCCTGACCTTACGACACTAGTGCTGACAGAGGTCAGCTCAGTGCTCGTATGTGGTTGACCTGCCAGTGTTTTAAAGAACAGACAAAACAGCACTGCAGAAAGTCGGACATCGGGTTGCAACGTGGCAGATTTTTTTTAAACTTTTTACTTGTTGAGAGATGTGGGTATTTTCTCCCACGTTACAATCTTGCCTTTGTACATCCATCCATCCATTGTCAGAAACCGCTTAAACCTGTACAGAGTCGTGGTGAGCCGGAGCCTGTCCCGGCAGACACAGGGCGCATCTCTCACACTGGCTGCTATCTCTTACCCCTCCCCGTTGGACAACTGTTAGAAAGAGCTGCACAGCTCAACGGTTCATTCCATCTCAAATACAAACCGACCGAGTGAAATGTAATGTTGTCTTCAGAGCCAAAGTTCATCGCGGCGCACCGCGTGCCAGAGAGCAACGGCTACGAGGATGACGATAAGGTGTACTTCTTCTTCCGCGAGACGGCCATGGAGTCGGAGCACCCGGGGAAGGCCGTGTACTCCCGCATCGGACAAGTGTGCCGGGTGAGCGCCGCGAACGCGGCCATCGCTCCCTCCCTCGCCTCCCTCGCCTCCCTCCCTCCCTCCCTTGGCGCACTCACCACCCCCTCCCCGCTCACCTCGATTGAGAGGCTGCTGTCACGGAAACTGACAGCAGAAAAAAATACCCGGTGAGCTTGCGAGCTCTTTTACGGGGATTCCTACATTGACACAGCAAACACGCGAATTGACAAAGGCGGCCGGGGCGTGGTGCAGGCCACCCACCCTGTCAGCGTGCCGTTCCAGCCTTTGCGGGGGATGCCCGCGAACGGCACTTGACCCTACGGCCTGCTAACGCTGTACGGTGGCCTCTGTGTCGGTGCGTGCCTTGGTGGGGCAGAACGACGTGGGAGGCCAGAAGAGCCTCATCAACAAGTGGACGACCTTCCTGAAGGCGCGGCTCGTGTGCTCCGTGCCGGGCCCCGACGGCATCGACACCTACTTTGACGAACTGCGTGAGTGCTGACCGCTCAGCGGTCGTGGCTTCGTCACCAGCGTTCAGTTGCATTGTCACCTGCGTGCGGCGGCACGGCGGCGTAGCGGTGAGTGGCGCAGCCGCTCCCGCAGCAAGAAGGCCCCGGGTTCGAATCCCGTCTCGGGCGCCTTTCTGTGTGGAGTTTGCGGGTTCTCCACGTGTCCGCGTGGGTTTTCGCCGGGCACTCTGGTTTCCTCCCACGGTCCAAAGACACGCTGCTGCATAGGTTAATTGAACTGCGGACTAAATTTGCCTCCGTTGTCCTGTGATGGACTGGCGTCCAATCCTGGGTATAGCCCTGCTTTGCACCCTGTGTCTGTCGGGATAGGCACCGGCTCACCGCGACCCTGTACAGGATTAAACGGTTTCCGAGAATAGATGTCACCTACATTATGGTTGTGAGCCATGATCAGTCCACTGCTGGATGAAGGCCTCCCCAAGCTGCTGCCCCCTCTGTCCATCCTCCCAATGGGAGGAGACCCCTCGACCACTGATCCAGAAAAACTTAGAAGTAAACGATGTTACAGGCTCTTATCAATCCACTGCTGGATGAATGCTTCCCTGTGTCGTGTCGGTCATGTGGGTTGTTTGAGCATACTTTACCGATGCCATTTGGTGATATAGGGGCTGAGGGCAAGTTCGGATGTCACTGCTAATGACAGTTACGATGACAAGTTCTCCAGCTGTAATAAAGCTATAATGATGTAAATACCAAGTTAAATAATTCTGATTCGTGGACAGACAAATGCTGTCTATGTTTTGACTAGAAACATGGTGTGGGTTCTCCACTGTACATGTTGTAACTTGTCAAAGTATTACAGGATACTTATCCTGTCATCTGAATTTTAAATTAAAAGCACATAACCGCCATCAATCTTTAAATATTTTTCTTTTAGCAAAATGAAAAATGCTTTTGCTTTTACCATCTGATAACGGTTCTTATCTTCAGTATCCATTATCTTATTTTTTTTAATGGAAACTATAATGTCAGGCATGTTGGTCGAGGCACAAGCCACTTATCTTTGAATTATATTTCCACCCCACATTTCTCTTAACGTCAAAGTAACTCGGTCTCGTTACACCCGTGCTCATTACGCCATTCTCGAGTTTAGCCGCGAGCATTGATCGATTGTGGCTCACGTGGCATGTTTTAAAACCTCAACAATATTGGGATAGCTGTGTCGGGTGTTCCCTCTCTCTCGAAGGAACTACAGGACACGGCTGTCCCGAAAGAACAGCTATGGAGAGTCATTCTCATACATTAAGCTGTGACAACATACATCGGTACTTACCTTTTTAATTCATTCATTGTCAGAAACAGATTAATCCCTAACAGGGTTGCGGTGAGCTGGCGCTTATAATAATAATAATAGCATTTATATAGCCCGGCAGAGACAGGGCGCAAGGCAAGGCTATACCCAGGATGGGACGCCAGTCCATTACAGGGCACCGGGGTAATTTAGTCCACAGGCCAATTAACCTATGGAGCAGCGTGTCTTTGGACTGTGGGAGGAAACCGGAGTGCCCGGGAAAAACCCACACAGACACGGGGAGAACCTGCAAACTCCACACAGAAAGCCAGCCGAGGCGGGATTTAAACCCAGTCCCTTCTTGCTGTGATGCGGCAGCGCTACTCATCGCTACGCCACCGTGCCACCCACTTACCTTTTTACTGAAACCTATTTCCTAATCAACACATTAAGTTCTTAGTTTATTTTGATTTGTCATACGGACGATCCCGTGTGTCCAGTCGCTCGGGTATTTTACGCGGGAGATCCGCGGTGCGTGAGCGCGGAAACAAGGCACACCCCAGCGTCGCAGAGGAGGAGTAGAGCGGCGTTTAGCGGCCATAAACTAAACACACGCGAATTCAGAACTCTGTAAGTATAGTCTGGGAGCAAGAGGCGCCAGAAAAAAGTGAGCTACAGGTGCAAGTAAGCTCTGTGTTTCAGCCTAAATCGGGGGATAAATAGGGGGGATAAAGAGGGGCAGTGAAGAGAGGGAGTCAAGCCGTGGTTGAGTGGCACGGGGATTCCACAAACGTGGAGCAGCAAAGCGGAAAGCCTTTTTTTTTTTACCAAACAAAGTTTTTAGCAAATGGAATGTTTAGTAGGAATAAGGGGGCACTTGTGATGCTGCGGGAGCGAGTTAGAGGAGCTAAGTGGTCCTTTAGGTAATTGGCGGATTCGTTTAAGAGGACCGTCGGGATGTAGACAGCCCTCCGGATTCCCATATAGCCGGGTAATGTGCGATGCGTCTCAAAACCTCTCTGCCGCGTTCCAGAAATAAATATGAAAATGTTCCCGCAATCATTTGAAGATGTGTCAGGTGCCCGGGGTATCGTATACGTGGGAAATCTCGGATAACAGGCTAATGTATTATTCAGGTCCCATTAGCAATGACTGATTATCAATGACTGCACACAAAAAACACTACGTATATATTTCAGGTCATCAATTAATTACCCACATTGCAGGTCTTTATATAAATATTCAAGTTCAATGCTATAGTACGACAAGCATTTTCATTTGGTGATGGGCGCGAAGTGGTCCAGCTGCCACCGCGATGGGAGTTCCACCGCGACACAAGCCACCACAACACGCAGCTCACTGCCGGGAATGATTTGGGGATGAACGTTTTGATAGTTGCTCTTCAGAACTGTTCTTTCTGGATTGCCGTGTCGAGCGCTATCCCGAAAGAACAGCTCTGAAGAGCAACCGTCATGAATCGAGCCGTGAAAACCTACATCAGTACGATGGCCATTTTTTAAACGTCTATTCAACTGTCTCCTACAAGGTTGTCCATAATATGGAAAGCCAGTTAGCAGATACTGAACTGTAAAATGGGGGAATCAAAAATGTAATCAAACATTTATTGGGGTGGCCGAGAAGGTCATATTTGCTGATTCGCAATATATCTTTTCCACTCATGTAGGTTTGTCACGGCTCGATGTATGAGAATCGCTCTCCATAGCTGCTCTCGTGAGGTAGTCCAGAACTTCTCCGAATGCCGGATGATGCCTCCAACGTGGGAGGCGAAACGTCGCGAAGGAGAGAGAGAGAACACTCAACACGGCTATCCCGAAAGAATAGCTTTGGAGAGCAATGCTCAACATATCTTTGCAACATTTTGATCGTGTTATTTGCTCTTATTCCGTTTACCCTTTGCACAAGATAACTGGAACATACCGCAAATGACTAAATGTGACGAAAAAGACCGTGCTCATAATTCTCCCCTAAAGAGCAACTGTCACTCGGCCAGGGCATCGTGTTTACTGCACTGTACTCGCGTATTCATCCATTCGTGCATTCTCACATTGGCCGCAGTTTTAAAGAAACACATTTTCAATAGAATGTATCTCAAATAACTATCCTTGCCTGTAACTGAATCGGCACCGTGTCGAGCTGCGGCCGCATGTAAGGGGTAAGGCCCTGAGGGACCACTTGCGTCTAGAGTTTCCCTCCAAGCCTTCATCAACATTATGATGGCAACACTCGCGGCTTCAGTGTAACCTACACGCGCTCGTTCTAAGAACAATTCCCCAGGTGTGTGCAAACCACCGTAGCCGCGATAAGAGTGCAGGAAGTGCTGCTTTATTATTGTTTCTGCGATGTTTCGACGATGCGCTTGTGGCGGCCGCTTCTGTTACAGAGGATGTGTACCTGCTGCAAACCAGGGACGCAAAGAATCCGGTGATTTACACGATCTTCACCACGACAAGGTAGGAGGCCGCTTTTCCCACGACTCGGCCAACTGCCCATTTAGAATGTCGATGACTGATGAGGCATGAGAACGCGGCGCGGGTGAGCACTCCACAGCTACATTCAATTCAGGGCAGCGGGGTTGTGCTTTCATTCATTCATTCGTAGAAACCGTTTCATCCTGTACAGGGTCACGGTGAGCCGGAGCCTATCCCGGCAGACACAGGGCACAAGGCAGGGCTATACCCAGGATGCGATGCCAGTCCATCACAGGGCACCGGAGGGAAATGTAGTTAGCAGGCCAATTAACCTATGCAGCAGCATGTCTTTGGACTGTGGGAGGAAACCGGAATGCCCGGCGAAAACACTGTGCAGGATTAAGCAATTTCTGACAATGAATGAATAAATGAATACTTTAAAATTAACTTTAATCTGCACTAACACTCATGAGTCTTTTTTCTGCAAAAAATTGGCATGAACCAATCTAATAATAATAATAGCATTTATATAGCGCCTTTCACCCGAGGGTCACAAAGCGCTGCACAAAGCTGCAGAGAGAACGACATGTCAACAACGACAGAGCACGGAAAATCAGCAATCTAAGCGGACGGTGAATAGGGGAAGTTTCCACGTTTCCACTACGCATCAGTGGATATTTTCCTCCTTTAAAACTAAATATTTCAGACCATGTCTCAAGTTGTGACTGTGTCGATAGGAACAGACGGAACGTGGAACCGTGTGAAGTTCAAAACGACGTGGCCTCGCCAATTTAGCACTTAAGCTGTCCAATTATGTGATGATCATAATTGAAATTACATTTAAACTACAGATATCCAGGGACAAAAACCTGAACATTTAACTTGCCCTGTTTATGAACATGCATTAACAATGCATGTCTCCTATAACTGCAAAAGCTGTCGCCCATAAATGTGTGGTCATTATCAGCCGTGATCAATCCACTGCTGGATGAGGGTCCTCCTTAAGCAATCACCATCTTTCGAAACTGTAAAAGTGGAGTAGTTTCTACATTATCAAACAATTGAAGTCCATCCATCCATCCATTTTCTAATCCGTTTGTCCTGGTGAGGGTCGCGGTAGC
>JAZEWU010000025.1:7646961-7660988 GCA_036362915.1 Geotria australis | reverse complement strand
CCGAAGGATATAATCCCTCCAGCGTGTCCTGGGTCGGCCTCTAGGTCCCCGCCCAGTAGACCATGCCTGGTAGACATCCTGGGGGAGCCTAACTCATGAAATAATTGTAACTCAAATGTTGTGCTTCTGCTCCGGTTACGTTGAGCTGCAACTGCAGCAGCCGTCAATGTGAAATCTGACCTGGTGAGAGCTTCAGCTTCCTTTTCCTCGAGCGTTGGCGTGTGAGATGTCCTTGGTTAAAGTCCTGCTTATTGGCCTCGAGCAATCTTCCACAACGATTCCACATTCACTTTAACATCCTCCTCCGAACGAGCATCGGGAACCTTCGTGTCGCCCTTGACCCAGAAGGCCCTCTCTCTCTCCCTCTCCATCGTTCTCTCAACGCTGTAAAACATCGGTCGCCTCGGCTCGTGCATTGAGCGCCGGCCCGACCCGTATGCTGACGACACATTCCTTCGTGCTTTCGTCACCTCTCATCTTGACTATTACAAATGTGTCCTCTATGACTTGCCCAAATTCCTTTCCTCCAAATACCAAGTGATTGAAAACACTTCACTTAGACTTCTCAGCCAGACCTCTACATGAGACCACATCACCACAATTTTCATCTCTCCTCCATGGGTATTTTTCTGCTGTGATAATTAACATCTACAATCTACAAATGCCTCCCAATCCAATTGTAATCGACTAAAACGTTATCCTGACATTACTCATGATTGTACTGATGTAGGTTTTCACAGATCGATTCATGATTGTTGCTCTTCAGAGATGTTCTTGCGGGATAGCCGTGTCGAGCGATTTCCATCTCGCCGTCGTGACTTGTCGCCGTTCACGCCTGATAATGCTTCCAACGTGGGAGGCGAAACGTCGTGAGGGAGAGAGGGAGATCGCTCGACACGGCTATCCCGGAAGAACAGCTCTGAAGAGCAACCATCATTGCTCATGAGCCTCCATGCCTTGGCGATGTCCACCACTCTCATCGTCTCCTCCCCGCTTCCTCCCCGTGACCTCTGCCCCAGCGACCGACACCTTGTGTCGACACTCTGTGTCGCTCTCAGTTCCGCTCATTTCTCTTCCGTTTGTCCTGAACTCCCACCCCCTGTGTGTCCGTAATAACAACTCCCTGTTCTCAAGTCCAGGTTCAAGGCAAATCTTCCTCTGTGTAGAGTTTCATGGTCTGTTCGTGGTGTGTGGCGCGTGCGATGTGTGGCGTGCAGCAGCGTGTTCAAGGGCTCGGCCGTGTGCATGTACAGCATGGCAGACATCCGTCGCACCTTCCTGGGGCCGTTTGCCCACAAGGAGGGCCCCAGCCACAAGTGGGTGGCGTACCAGGGCCGCATGCCGTACCCCCGCCCTGGCACCGTGAGTCCATCGCCGCCCGTGTCTGCGTGGGTTTTCGCAGGGCACTCCGGTTTCCTCCCACGGTCCAGAGACATGCTGCTGCATAGGTTAATTGGCCTGCTGACTACATTTTCCCTGTGCCCTGTGATGGACTGGCGTCCCATTCTGGGTACAGCCTTGCCTTGCCAACGCAACCCGCTAATCCTCGTGCGCGCGGCCCCGCAGTGCCCGAGTCGCATATTCGGGGGGTTCGAGTCGACGCGGGCCTTCCCGGACGAGGTGGTGGGCTTCGTGAAGTCCCACCCGCTGATGCTGCACCCGGTGCGGCCCGCGGCCCAGCGGCCGCTGCTGCTGCAGACCGACGTGGGATACCGCTTCACGCAGATCGTGGTGGACCGCGTCGAGGCCGACGACGGACACTACGACGTCATGTTCATCGCCACGGGTCAGCGGCGGCGTCGCGTGTGTGGAGACAACAATAATAATAATGACGTGTTACATTAATATTTAAGGCCCCTAAGCTGCAGGAAAGAGAGGTGGGGGGAAGGGAGGCAGCCGCGTGGTAAGCTGGCGCCACCCCGCCAAAACAGAATGCATAAACTCCACACAGAAAGGCGCCCGAGGTGGGAGTTGAACCGCCCCGGGCAGGACCAAATCACGAATAGGGTCCGTGGTTTGTGTTATACACTCTCTATTTGATGTTTGTCGTGCGTCATATAAGCACTGTGTAATGTGGTGTGGGTGGGTATGTGGCGTGGCTGCGTGGCGAGCGCAGACGTGGGCACGGTGCTCAAGGTGGTGTCGGTGCCGCGTCAGACCTGGCAGGACCTGGAGGAGGTTCTTCTCGAGGAGATCCAGGTCTTTAAGGTTGGTGTGCACCTGCAGGAACGCCGGACACAAGCTGCAGGGAGGGGATCTAAGCGGAGATCGCTGGTACTCGTAGCCCTGCGGTGAAATCGTGGCGAATGCTGGTCGCAAACACGTCGTGCTTGGCTTGATAAGTACTGGGCCTGTGATTGGAACGATGTACATTCGCATATATTTATTCATTGTTAGAAACCGCATCATGCTATCCGGGGTTGCGGTGAGCCGGAGCCTATCCCAGCAGACATAGGGCGCAAACCAGGGTTGTACCCAGGATGGGAAGCCAGTCCACCACAGGGCATTGGGGGAAATTTGGTTCGCACGTCAATTAACCTATACAGCAGCATGTCTTTGCACTGTGGGAGGAAACCGGAGTGCCCGGCGAAAACCCCACGCGGACACGCGGAGAACACACAAACTCCACACAGAAAGGCACCCGAGCCGGGATTCGAGGCGGCAGCACTACTCAGCACGCCACTGTGAGCCGTGCCGCCCCACATTCCCGTAAAGAGCTTGCAAGCTCACTGGGTAGTTTTCTGTTGTAATAATCAATATCTATCATATATTTTTCCACGTACGGTATGTTGCTGCACTGCCCTCTGCTGCTCAGCGCGTTGCATCGCGGCTCCATAGCAGCCTGTGCATGCCAGCCCCCATCCATGGTAAACACAAGGTTGTGATATTTGTGAATGTATTGCCGCATGTATTTATTTAGTCCTCGTTTCTGTTTCACTGTAGGAACCTGAACCGATCCTGAGCATGGAAATCTCATCAAAACTTGTGAGTAACTACACGCATTTTAAAAAGTGGCCTGTGTGCGATTCAATATTCACTAAGATTTCAAGCTTCGTGATCAGGGTTCTATTTTTAATAACAACGATACAAAAAACACCGGGCATTTTTTTTTGCTAAATCAAAACCAAACACCAGAGTTCGCGATGTTCGATTCGATTCTTCGAAGCGCGATGGTTATATGACAGTTTCCCATTGCGACAAGTTCTTCTTTAGTTGCAGACAGCCCTTCAACATTTAGAGATATAATAGTCAGGGCTGGCCTTAAAGGCGGGCATTGGCCTCTCTTCTTGCTCCAGACTGAGGGGCTTCTGGCATCTGTTGAGCTTCTAGACATCGTTGTCTTTCAGCTCCTCGGCGAATGCAAGCGAGCGAGGGGGGCGACGGGGCACTCGCCCCCCCCCGCCCCCCCTCGCCCCCCCCCCGCGGGCGCCGCGCCGGACCGCGTGCGCTGTGCCCGTTCTCCGCAGCAATACCTGTACATCGGCTCGAGCTCGGGGCTCACGCAGCTGGCGCTGCACCGCTGCGGCGTGTACGGCAAGGCGTGCGCCGAGTGCTGCCTCGCCCGCGACCCCTACTGCGCCTGGGACGGCGCCACCTGCTCGCGATACTTCCCCAGCTCGCGCAGGTGCCACCGCGCGTCCCGCCTCGTGCCCCGTGGCGCCCTGTGCCGCCCCGCCGTGTCGCGTCCCGCCGTGCCCCGCCGCGCCTCCCCGCCACCCCGAGCGGCCGTGCGGTTACGCTCGCGGTTTGACCGAGAGAGTGACGGCGACTTTAAGGTTGACGAGAACCCTGCCTTGTGCCCTGTGTCTGCCGGGATAGGCCGTGGCGCACCGTGACCATGTATAGGATTAAACGGTTTCTGACGACGACGATGATGATGACGATGATGACGATGATGATGATGTGCAGCTTGGAGCGTGACGGTCACGATTTGCTCTGCAGCAGGAGGTCACGGCGGCAGGACGTTCGTAACGGAGACCCGCTCACCCAGTGCTCCGACCAGTACTACTCACGTAAGCGCGCCGCGCCGTGCCAGCGATCGTACGCGTCGCGTGATTGCGCCGCGTGATGGTGCCGCCCCACCCGTGTCTGGCTCAAGGGGCCTCTACACACACAAAAAATGAACGTATTTTTTTCCGCATCCCACCAGCCACACAGCCTTGTGGTCGGGGTGCGTAATTTCAGCAGCAGCTGGTTCAGCACATGCAAACTCGGGACGGGTTTTGACCGTCAGTGTGTGACCAGCAGAGCCAGGCTCGCTCGAACCTGGCAAACGGACAGATGACCGCAGGCGAAGACCCCTCTGTAGCGGACGTGGGTTCCCATGCTGACGCAAAACCACATGACAAGTTACGCAATGTAACCGTCGGCGTCGTTGCGGAGTCTGTACGGGACTGTGCTTGAGTGCCGCGAGCTCAACCGCAGGGCGGCACGGTGGCGTAGCGGTGAGTAGTGCTGCCGACTCACAGCAAGAAGCTTTTCCTGGGTTCGATACCCAGCTCGGGTACCGTCATGTGTGGAGTTTGCAAGTTCTCCCCGTGTCCGCGTGGGTTTTTGTTGTGTTCTCTGGTTTCCTCCCACAGTCCAAAGAAATGCTGCTACCTAGATTAATTGTCAGGACTTAATTGCCCCCGGTGCCCTGAGATGTTGTAACTTTCTTACCCCTCCCCATAGGACAACTGTTAAAAAGCGCTACATAGATATTATTTCAAGCTTTGTAATCAGGGTTCTCAACAGTTCCTTCCAGCTTACATACAAACTGACTGGCTGACTGAAACCTGGAAATAACACGCGAGAAAATAGGTTCAACGCTCTGCGCCACGTTTAAATGCGAAAATCTAATTTGTACTTTTGAACGTTTAACGTTATCTTTTTCGGAGGAATGCCCGGGTGTGTTTTTTTTCTTCGTAAGAGTGCCGCAAGGGACTCTTACGGTTCCTCGCGGCGTCAACGCAAACTGACTGAGCTGTGTGCTGCGGCTGCAGTGGCCGGGGAAGCGGAGAGCACGGAGGAGCGTCTGGTGTACGGCGTGGAGAACAGCAGTCTGCTGCTCGAGTGCCTCCCCAAGTCCCAGCAGGCCCACGTGTCCTGGCTGCTGGGCAGGCCGGGCAGCACACCCGCCAACGAGGAGGTGCCAACCACACTCGCCCACTGGCGCGGCCACGCGGTGCCCGTTAGTTGCGGTAGTGAGCGTCGCGGCCAGATGTTGTGTGTGTGTGAGGCATCGACGTCGGATTGAGTTTACGTCGATGAGAGGAGTGTTAGTAATTCTAAAAAACGAGTACTTGTTAAATGGACGGCACGGTGGCGTAGCGGTGAGTAGCGCTGCCACCTCACAGCAAGAAGGTCCCGGGTTTGAATCCCGGCTCGGGTGCCTTTCTGTGTGGAGCTTGCATGTTCTCTCCCCGTGTCTGCGTGGGTTTTTGCCGGGCACTCCGGTTTCCACCCACGGTGCAAAGACACGCTGCTGCATAGGTTAATTGGCCCGTGGACTAAATTGCCCCCGGTGCGCTGTGATGGACTGGCCGTCCAATGCTGGGTAGAGCCCTGCATTGCGGTCTGCGTCGCGGCCCACCGCGACGCCGAACAAGATTAAGCGGTTTCTGACAACGAACGAAAAAATGATTGAACTGTTACGAAGGCGCGACCGCGAGCCTGCGCGCGTTCGGTTAGTGACGCGCGGCGCCGCGTCTCGCCGCCTCCGCCGCAGGTGACGCTGGACGAGCGCGTGGTGAAGACGGCGCACGGCCTGCTGTTCCGCGGCACCCTGCGCCGCGACACGGGCTCCTACCTGTGCCGCGCCTCGGAGCACGGCTTCGCGCAGACGCTGCAGCGCTTCCGCCTCGAGGTGATCGACGCGGCGCAGCTCGAGGAGCTGCTGCGGAAGGAGGACGAGGCGATGTCGCGCGCCAAGCTCGCGCAGGCGGCCGGGGGCGCCGGCTCCTCGTCCTCCTCGCTGGCGGCGGCGGCGGCGGCGGCGTCTCTCCCCGGCTCGGCGCCCTCCGGCCACCGGCTCTGGTACCGCGACTTCATGCAGCTGATCAACCACCCGACGCTGGGCGGCGTCGATGACTTCTGCGAGCAGGTGTGGCATCGCGAGCGGCGGCTGCGCGGCCGCCAGGGCAAGGGAGCGCACCACGGCGGGGGCTTCAACCACGCCAAGTGGAAGCACCTCCAGGACGGCAAGAAGGGTCGCAACCGCCGCACGCACGACCCCGAGAGGTCGCCGCGGAGCGCGGAGCCGTGAGCGAGGATTTGACCCTCGCGGCGGCGGAGGCGGCGGAACCCGGCGCTGCGAATCGCCGCTCGGTCGTCGCCCGTCGTCGTCTTCCCCTTCGCAAAGGACTCTCGCGTTGTGTCGTGAGCAAGCGCTATCTCCCGTCGCCCTCGTGTACATTCTGCATAAACTATTAAACCGTCGTTTAAATGTTCCAAAAAAGGCATGCGGGGGTGGGAATTTGTTCTTGGCTCGCGTTGAAATTCTGTGGCGAATGATTTGACCGTTCTAGCGACTGTACATAGCGTCAGGTTTTGTCAGAATGTGTTGTCGCGCGCGTCTCACGTTTCGTCGCCTTCTGGCCGCCGACCTCGCTGGCTGCCCAGGGAGCTGGGGGCCTCGGGGCGGTTACGGGGAATCTCTGACGTCACAGAGCACAACGCGTACCTGTCAGATACAGCGCGTACCTGACAGATGCACCATTGAGTCGCTCGACCAGACACAGGCGGGTTTACGACACTTATTTTTTGACGTAACCTAGCCCATAAAATGGGATATACTATGGATTACATGTTTAACAAAAAAACCCAACTTAAAAAAGTGACTAAAAGCGAACACTTCGTGAATATCTCTAACCTGGATGGTTGCAATGGTGTTTTTTCTGAGCTGTAACTTCAGTCGGCCTATTGTCGACTGACGTTTCACAACAGTAATTAGAAATCACAAACTATTAGAATTGTCTCATCAGATATACAGGTGAAGGCACAGAGTAGCTTTTGTTTTTTTTCAAATAATATTCTGCGAACGGAGAAAACTAAAGTTTTAAATCAAATATTGTTTAGAAGGAAACGGACGTTATCCATCCATCCATCCATGTTCTAAACCGCTTGTCCTGGTGAGGGTTGCGGTGGCAGCCAGACATCCCTTTCCTCAGCAACATTTTCCAGCTCTTCCTGAGGGATTCCCAGGCATTCCCAGGCCAGCCGAGAGATATAATACCATCAATGTGTCGTGGGTCGGCCTCTAGGTCTCCGCCCAGTGGGCCGTGCCTGGTAGACTTCCCGGGGGAGCCTCCCAAACGGAATCGGACAATGTGCTTGTGATAAATTTAGTCATGAAGTGTAGTGACATTCCCAAACCTTAACAGAGTTATACACAGCGTCCAACATTACCGTGACTGTTATCGTCTGATCGAAACAGCATTTGATCCTAAATATTCAGTAGTTGGTAGGTTTAAAGGATAGGCATGAATGTGGAGCCGTAGCTTGCTTGGGTGACAACTGAGGGATTTATTTCAAGCATCGTAACCCTCGCTTGGCCATAAAATAGCTTCGTATAGCAATTTAGAATTCTACGGAAAAACCCGTGTTGCGCTCAGCCCCACTTTGTGCTGCCTGACAATAAGACGTTTTTTTTACAAGTGACAGTATCAAGATGCATGGCCCATATTTTCATAACTACTGTGTTGATTAGCTACCAGTGTAACTCAATGTGATGATTGAGTACCGGTGTGACTCAATATTTGTGTAACATTTGCTGTAGCTTTCTGCATTAAATGCACATGTCAGTTGTATTTAAATAGAACTGTTTTGCTTTGTGATAAGGTTCTGACATGATATTGTGGATTAATGAACAGAACCCTATATAATAGCCTTTACAGGCCGTGTACTTTTCCCGTCATCGGCGTATATTCTCTACTTACACTATTTTTCTTAGACGAATTTATAACCAGCTAAGAGCACATATAGGTAATTCAGTGAAGCTCTGTAGAACAGAATTGGTTTACAAATGTGCATGTTACTGTTAACTGTATTTTGAATAAAGTAATCATACGTTTAAATGTTAATTTTCTCAGACGATGGGGCATATGTACATAAAGAGATGCACATTACCATATTAAGACAAAAATATCTAATAACTGATAAGAGTTTTTGTTTTTATTGTGATCTGTAAATGCAACACGAACATATTTAGACAAAAAAGATCTAGTAATGGATAAGGCTTTTTGTTTTTAGTGTGGTATGTAAATGCAACAATCTGCCTTGGTACAAGTGCTTCTCAGTCTGACATCACTGAGCAGGGGGCAGTGGCGAATGCAGGAGCGCTTCGCGAGCTTGTGCGCGTTGTCGACACGCCACCCGTGCCGGCCGCCTGGCGGCGCGATGGGCCCGCTATCCGAGGTGACCGTGGGGGCGGCACAGCGGCGGAACGCTTAGCGTCCGCGTTGCGTTCGCTTAGCGTCCGCGTTGCGTTCGCTTAGCGTCCGCGTTGCGTTCGCTTAGCGTCCGCGTTAGCGTCCGCGTTGCGTTCGCTTAGCGTCCGCGTTGCGTTCCGCAGCGGGAATTCCCCGAGGTCCCCAGGAGGACTTCTCCGTGCTCTCAATCCACGAACTGAATTTGCAGCCTCCACGTTGTTACTCCTGTAAAATCTCGACTATAATACGCACTGATGGTTGCTCTTCAGAGCCGTTCTTTCGGGATAGTCGTGTCGAGCGATCTGCCTCTCTCCCTCGCGACGTTTCGCCTCCCACGTTAGAAGCCTCATCACCAGAAAGTCATCTTAAAATTCGTGTGCGTGTTATACATAGGTGTAACTTTTTTGTCTCAACGTTTGTATTTCAACCTAATTGGCAGTGTTTGTAATTGTCTCTAAAACTACCGATAAAAGTGTTCATAGTTAACCAAATTAGAAATTACGGTTGTGTATTATGCAGAAGATTGTAACTCTTGAGATCATGATGAAACTCAACGTTTGAGGTGCGCGTTATACATAGGTGCACATTATAGTCGAGCTTTTACGGTGTATCCACATATGGAAGAGAGAACCGGCATATACGAGAGAACAAACCTTATTTTAAAATAATTTTGTTTGGGAAATCGCAACAATATAAGACATTCCGATTTTCCTAGTGCCTTGGGTGCAAGGATTAATTCGGCTCAAAACACCGACACCAATGGGATGTTGAAGGAAATGATGGTTACCTGTATAGGTGGCAGTGATGTCTGAAAGGAACATATTTCAGAGCTGTTCTTTCAGGTTATCCGTGTCGATCTATCCCATCAAGAATAGAACCGTGAAAACCTATATCAGTACAATGTTTAATTAAGCAGGCGAATGAGACGTTTTATTTTTCACTGGCCAGATAAGAATTAAGTCCATCCATCCATCTTCTAAACAGCTTGTCCGGGTGAGGGTCGCGGTGGCAGCAGTCCAAGGAGAGTGGACCAGACATCCCTTTCCTCAGCAACAGATTGCAGCTGTTCCTCGGGGATTCCCAGGCGTTCCCAGGCGCGATGCCGTCACGGCAGCGAAAAGGATGGACTTAGACGGACTAGACCTTTGCAAAGAATTATGTGCATTACAATAATGAACTGTGCGTCTTAGAACCAGTATTTTGGCAACTTTAACATTTGTCCGTTCTTAACATGTGATTTTTTTCATGAATGTTTGGCGATTGATGTAGAACGGTTGATGATGACAATATAGAAAAGTCGTACTGTGTTACATATTATTTGAAAGCAAACTGCTAGTAAATGTAAATGTGTAGCAGTCAAAATGTGTTTCAAAGTAGGGGCTTTATGTGGGCGGCATATTTCCACAATACGTTGCGTAGGGGAGAGGGGAGGTTGTCAACTGAGTCTAAGCTAATGTAGAATTGTACATTTGTGTTTGTTTTTCAGTGGAACATTCTATACCTACTACCGTAGACACACATTGAGGCTTCATGTAACATAATTCAAGAGACTGATCAAAAAGTGTTTCAGACTTGTACTAAACAGATAATATTTTTTCTAGTTACTGCAGTTTATAATAAATACACAAAATAAATACACAAAATAACAGAAACACAAAATAAAAACGACAAACGTGTATCGTATGTTCCAACAAATTTCAGTAATTATGATTATACAATTTATAACGCGTGCAAATTCCACGCGTGGTCATGGACGAGACACAGATAGAGTCGCGAAGAAACTGAAAACGTCTCTTTGGAAACAGTTTCTTCCGTGATTTTAACTCAGTTGTCACTTGGGTATTTCTACGGTTCCCTCCCACAACTTAAAAAAACCACTTATTAATGAACTCGAAGGCTTTCATGACCAATTTTATCCATAGTGTGCAAGTGTTGTGCACCCGTCGATATGTTGGAGAAAACGAGCGAGCACATACGGCGCTTACCTTCAAAGATGTGACCGACGTTTCGCTGAAACTTCCACTCAGCGTCATCAGGGTATGGAAAAATGTAAGTGCTGTATGCGTGCGCTCGTTTTTTCCAACATATCGACGGGTGCACAACAGTTCCACACACCTTTTCACATGACCTAAACTCATAAACAGATCTTCACTATGGATAACCTATTCATCAATTGGCCGATAACATCATAATATATAGGACGCAGTGTGTGGCAATATGTTATCGCCGGCAAACCGCCTGGCTGCATCCTCCGCCTCGGCGGTTTCCTCGCGCCACTGAGTCGTTTCTCTCTTTGAATGAATACCTTCGACAATGAATTAATATGTGCGCGTTATAAACTGTAATTATTATTACTCATTGTTATCATTAAAATAGTGTCTACCATAAGCACACGTAGAGCATTTATATAACTACATTAGCGGGACGGAATTCCAAAGCAACACCTCGGACAACATCAGTGCAGATGGCATTTTTTTCCCTAGAATTAAAGTAACATGTGCATTAGTGTTCTAAGTTATTTTGTCATCAACTCCCTTTTCACCTGTTATTTATTTGTATTTATAAGACAACATGTATGGTCAGGGGGCGGGAGCGACTTTTTAGATACCGGTGTGGTGGTGATTAGAAGGACCCGTTGTATATTTTGTTTTTTAATGCTCACATTATCTTTTGGCATGTAACTTTTGATTAGAGTGAATAAAGGCTAAGTCTTTTGATTGGTATATACAAACCGTTTATTTGTCGGTTTGAAATCTCACAATTTTAATGTAAGCAAATGACAGTGTGAGCCGGCGTGTGACGTTGTTATTGATAATTTGGATTTGTTTGGATCCTGAAGTGTAAGGCACCCTGAGGGGTAGTCGATGCAATTTAACGTTAATGGGGCACAAACGCTGTTGAGGTGGTGCGGTGAGTAACACTGCCGCTTCAAAGCAAGAAGGCTCCCGGTTCCAATCCGGGCTCCAATCCGGGCTCGGGTGCCTTTCTGTGTGGAGTTTGCATGTCCTCCCCGTGTCCGCGTGGATTTTTTCCGGGTACTCTCGTCGTTTCTCACAGTCCAACGGTGTGCTTCCTCGGTTAATTGGCTTGCGGACTAAATTGCCCCCGGTGCCCCGTGATGGAACGGCGACCAAGTTTTCTTCTGATTTGGACAACTGTAATAACTTGCCAGAATCCCATCGATCCATCGCCAGAAACGGCTTAATCCTGCACAGGGTTGCGGTAATTGCTGTATAGCTCAACGGTTTCTTCCAGCTTAAGTAAAATCTCACTGACTATCCATGTTCTATAGCGTCATCAAGAAACGCTCAGCAATATCTGAACTGTGTTTATGAGGATGAAGAAGGCTCGGTGCTCGTCTCGCGCTCGCGAGGTCAAGCCTCTGCTGTGGGAATGGCGTTCAAGTGCTGCTAATCTGGATCTAACAGAATGAGCACGTTGAACTTTGGATGAAATAGCAAACTAGATTGCTTCGAATGTGACATGCACATTGATTTGACACCGTGTCTAGCGACCGTAGTCTCAATCGATACCAAAGGCTGCTGATCTTCTCTTGGTCAAACAGAAGAAACCTGCTCAATGAGTGTAAATAGTTATGTCTATAGCTCATAGCGCTGTTGAGATTTGGATATCGTCGAAATATAGTTTATAAACGGATTTGTGACAGGGAACACATCGTTGTGTAACGCGTGTGTGTTAATTCATTGTAAACAATAGACAGATATGACAAAGTGCAATTACATAATGATCACAGCTCACCTTGGAGCGACGGTGCAATCGATATCACAATGCAGTATGAGCCCAGAGATGTCAGTTTGATTCTCAGCCACTAACAACAGTCTGGTCCTCCTTGAAACCAATCTCATTGGCCAGTGTGGTGAACTATGGTCAAAAACATGCCTAGGCGTGATTGACACAGCATGGAGGGCCATCATCCAGCAGTGTATAGATCCTGTATATTGCGATCATTAAGGAAGCATCCGTTGAAACGGTTGTACTGATGTCGGTTTTCACGGCTCGTTGGAAACATCAACGTTGAAAGCATCAACGTGGGAGGCGAAACGTCGCGAGGGAGAGATGTGATCGCTCAGTGACACGGCTATTCCGAAAGAACAGCTCTTAAGAGCAACCATCATAAACTGTTGTTAATTTTAGAAATGGGACGCACGCAGAGACAAATGTTTCGTGGTGTCAAAATAGAAACTATGCAAAGAGGTGTGTTAACTTGTTCACATGTTTTGAATGCCACCTTAGCTTGAACTCGATATCTAATCTTGTCGGCTGTAAAGATAGTGTTATCGTCTTGCCTTTACACATGGATGCAGAAGGACAACTCCTCTGTTTTTGTGAAACACTATACATCGAAGCGCGCCTGCAGTTCTGTGCCATTTCACATCCACTCACCACACAGCACTGCTGTCCACTTTTTATATCTGGATGGCTACATGTTTATTATTACAGCAGAAAACGCACAGTGAGCTTGCAAGCTCTGCATGCGGGACTCGTGTGGCACAACAAACGCTCCCTTCCAGATTGAATAAAAACTGACTGATGTTCAAGCGGGCGGCATGGTACAGGGTCGCGGTGAGCCGGAGCCTATCCCGGCAGACACAGGGCGCGAGGCAGGGCTATACCCAGAATGGGACGCCATTCCATCACAGGGCACCGGGGGCAATTTAGTGAGCAGGCTAATTAAACTATGCAGCAGCGTGTGTTTGGACTGTGGGAGGAAACCGGAGTGCCAGGCGAAAACCCACGTGGACACGGGAAGAACACGCAAACTCCACACAGAAAGGGCACCCGAGCCAGGATTCGAAACAGAGTTCTTCTGGCTGTGAGGCTACTCATTGGTACGCTACCGTGCCGCCCAGGCCTCTCGGTTATAATTATTATTATTTGATTAAACCAGCACAGCGGCGAGATAGCGCAATGGTTAAATCTGCGCTTTACAATCAGAATGGGCTACCCGAGGTGGTTCGAATCCCGACTTCGGTGACTGTGGATGTAGGGTGTTGTGCCCCTATTCGGTCTGGGTTTCCTCCGAGTTCTCCTACAACAGGAAACAAAAAAAATCTGTTTTTAATTAATCGGCCGATAACATCATAGTATATAGGATGCAGTGTCTGGCAAATGTTGGTGCCGGTAAAACAGGCGTGACTGCCTTTCCCCTCCCCCGCCTCTCCGCGCGTTCCTCGCTACGCCTCTGAGTCGTTCTCTTTTAATAATAATAATAGCATTTATAGAGCGCCTTTCACCCGAGGGTCACAGTTTAGTGGCTTTAATGTTTTTAGATGTGCCTTATTAATAACGGATGGTGCGATAACCGTTAGAATTGAGTTGGCGCAATGAGGCGTTTTAATTTTTCCCAAAAAGTACGAATCGATGATGACGTACGAAATCGAATACGGGGAAGGCAATGAGACATGGTGGGGGTTGCGACCTGTCCCGTTTTATCCCGGTACCCCCTCTACCCACACACAACAACAACCGCCATTCGCCACTAAGTGGCGGTGACGTAACCACGGGGCCTGTGCCAGGCCATGTGCACCTTGAGGCTATCACGTGACGTCTCGAAGGCTCGCTGACACTGAGTTGGCACAATGAGGTGTTTGAGAT
>JAZEWU010000025.1:7609480-7646415 GCA_036362915.1 Geotria australis | reverse complement strand
ACCTCATTGTGCCAACTCAGTGTCAGCGAGCCTTCGAGACGTCACGTGATAGCCTCAAGGTGCACATGGCCTGGCACAGGCCCCGTGGTGACGTCACCGCCACTTAGTGGCGAATGGCGGTTGTTGTTGTGTGTGGGTAGAGGGGGTACCGGGATAAAACGGGACAGGTGGCAACCCCCACCATGTCTCATTGCCTTTCCCGGCCCCAAAATAAACGAATAAGGCGAGAGAACGACTCAGAGGCGTAGCGAGGAAATCGCAGAGCGGCGGGGGAGGGGAAAGGCAGTCACGCCTGTTTTATTGGCACCAACATTTGCCAGACACTGCATCCAATATACTATGATGTTATCGGCCGATTAATTAAAAACTGATTTTTTTCTTGTTGTGGGAGGAAGCCGAGAACTCGGAGGAAACCCAGACCGAATCGGGGCAGAACACACAAACAGTCACCGAAGCCGGGATTCGAACCGCCTCGGGTAGACCACTCCTAACTGTGAAGCGCAGATTTAACCACTGCGCCATCTCGCCGCTCTGCTAAATCAGGCAAATAATCATTATAACTGAGAGCCCTGGGCGACACGGTGGCGTAGCGGTGAGTAGCGGTGCCGCCTCACAGCAAGAAGAACCCCGTTTCGAATCCCGGCTCGGGTGCCCTTTCTCTGTGGAGTTTGCGTGTTCTCCCCGTGTCCATGTGGGTTTTTGCCGGGCACTCCGGTTTCCTCCCACAGTCCAAACACCCGCTGCTGCGTAGTTTAATTAACCTGCTGACTTAATTTCCCCTGGTGCCCTGTGATGGACTGGCGTCCTATCCTGGGTATAGCCCTGCCTTGCGCCCTGTGTCTGCCGGGATAGGCTCCGGCTCACCGCGACCCTGTAAGGGATTAAGCGGTTTCAGAAAATGGATGGATGCATTCTATATGCTACTAGGTGGGGCGACCCGGCGTTGCTTGGGTAAATTTGATCGTAACTGGGGATAGTAGAGCGGCGCCGCTTAGGCGAACTGGGGATTGTAATTGCCGGGGCCCGCTTATCCGACCTGGGTATTGTATAGCGGCGGCGATGCTTATCCGGACTGCGGATAATAATATCCGCGGGCCTGAGTGGAATGGCGGCGCTCGTATACGCTGAGAGGACGGAGACAAAGTGGTCTTGGACGGCGGGGTTGGCCTCTCGGCGTGCGGTGAGGCGGCAGAGACTCGCGTGGGACCGAGTGGCGTCGTTCTGCGAAGGTCCCGCGCGAGTTGGTTGGGATTTGGCCGAGTCCATCCCGCACATCCGCTTGAGGGCCGCTTATCCGAACTGGGAATTGTAAAAGGGTTTACGATTTTATAGATATAGATAGACAATATATATGAGTCGGTTGATCTTAACAGATGCCGTAGCTCACGGTGTTGTAAGGCTTGTCTTTTAATTAGGGATCAACGCGTCCCGTGGGAAGTTCGAATCCGACTGGGAGTCCATTTTAAATTAATACGATAGCGGTTAGGTGTTGCTGCCCTAGGTAATTTGAGTACCAGAAAGTGTTGGTCCCGGGTTCTTTTGCAACTTAAAATAAGTTAATCTCATCTCATCTCATTGACAGAAACCGCTTAATTCCGTACAGGGTCGCGGTGGTGGTGATCAGGAGCCTATTCCGGCAGACACAGGGCGCAAGGCAGGGCCATACCCAGGACGGGACGCCAGTCCATCACAGGGCACCGGGGGCGATATCATCAGCAGGCCAATTAACCTATGCAGCAGCATGTTTTTGGACTGTGAGAGTAAACCGGAGTGCCCGGCAAAACCCATGTGGACACGGGGAGAACGTGCAAACTCCACACAGAAAGACACCCGAGCCGGGAATGAAACCCGGGACCTTCTTGCTGTGAGGCGGCAGCACGACTCATGGGAGGCGAAACGTCGCGAGGGAAAGAGGGAGATCGTTCGACACGGCTATCCCGAAACAACAGTTCTGAAGAGCAACAATAAATTTGCGTTTTTTGCGTCATCACCAACGTCAGCTTTGCCTGACGCGGACGTGTACATTGACATCTCGACCTTTAACAGCTCGATGTGGTAACGTGGTATTTGGATGCTGCCTGCATTCCTTATCAATGCAGATTGTGTTATAATGAAACCATGAGATACAATAGTGCGATTTGCGATGAAAAAATACCCTGCAACTCACTTACGTTATTTGTTATTCAAACTGGTTTTGGCGTTCCAATAATCTATGGAGCAAGCAAGTGTTTGTTACAGTAGAGCAAGTGTTTGTTACAGTAGTCGCCCTCGTGAGATTCAAACAGTCATGCGCTCCATCTTAAATTCTGGGGAATTTGAAGGCGGCTTTGCCACACCTTCCACATGTTTTATTCACAGATGTTTTTAAACGATTCAGGTGACTGATATGTGTTGTGTCTGTAAATGTTTTATAGCCACAAGATACGTATCTTCAACGGTTGAACCTTGAACTCAGTCCCATAATTCGAGATAACAAGGCACAGTTGTGGGCCAATTACAGGGCAATAAACATCGAATGTTTAATCTGTTTAATCTTGTAGATTGTTTTATTTTATGCTGCATCTAGTAAGCATCAGCTGAGTTTAGATGTTGAGGTGAACAGTCACACATGAACTCATACCGCGAATTGGAATTCGGCCACGTCGAACATACGTGGTGAGTGACGTATGAACGAGCCCTGGCAATCCACTCTCACCAACTATGTGTAATTGGGGAACAAAAAATCCTTGTTTTTGTTTGGTAAATTCGTTATTTTCATATTTGTATTTATTTATTTCGTAAATTCGCGTGTTTGTTGTGTCGCAGGAATCCCGTAACGAGCTTACAAGCTCACTAGGTATTTTGTCTGCTTTAATAATACACATCTAACCATCTAACCCACACTGACCCGCGTGGTGGCATTAATCATCAAATATCATCGCCAACCAGCACTGACCAGCCTGACTAGGTACGGTTAAATTAGCGATTGACAACCGAGCTGTTTGCATACATATTAGATGTAGGCTTTAGTAAAATAGTGCTGGCATGGTTTGCCAGTGTTCTTGAAATACCTTTCATCCGCCAGAGAGTAATTTCTGGTTCAAGTACACAAATACAGGATAACGTCATGACCAGAAACTCAAAATGGAGCTCGAAATTTGTTCAATGTCAATATATACATTCATTTCTTATAGTATCAATTTGTGGAACTCTGGCTGTTTATTAAGTTGAACAGTAAAGTCGTTAATTTGACAATAATTTTTTGTACAATATCTTTGTGGGATAGACATCTCAAATAGTGTCTCCACGTAATCGAAATGCGCGTTTTAAAAATGTAAATTATTATTGATGGTTGCTCTTCAAAGCTGTTCTTTCGGGGATAGCCGTGTCAAGGCGAAACGTCGCGTGGGAGAGAGGGAGAGCGCTCGGTGACACGGCAATCGCAAGAGAACAACTCTGAAGCGCAACCATCATGAAACGAGCCGTGAAAACCTACGTCTGTACATACAGCATTGTAAATTATTCCATCAAAGGTTAAAGTCCATCCATCCGTCCGTTAAAGCGTCCCCGTCAGTGTGCTGTGGACATATCACCAGCACCACGGCTGCTCTCAGACCCTGTCCCACCGTTACACACCGTGCTGCGGTCGCTGGCCAGGTATCGCTTGGCCACCCTTAACATTTCTTCACGGCAAAGTAGGTGATTGGTGAAGCGATGATGCCAATGGCGCCGATGGTCATGAGCGTGATCTGGACACCGCTCAGCGCCTGCATCGGGATGGTGACGGCTCCACGGAATCTCTTGGCAGAGTCCTCGCCCAGCTGCCCTGACTGTCGGCATCGCACAGCACAAGACGCCGTGGCAGACTCAGTAGACTGACGAAGAACACTGCATTAAACACATGTTTTATTCATTCATTGTACTGATGTGGGTTTTCACGGCTCGATTCATGACGGTTGCTCTTCAGAGCTGTTCTTTCGGGATAGCCGTGTCGAGCGATCTCCATCTCTCCCTCGCTCGACACGGCTATCCCGAAAGAACAGCTCTGAAGAGCAACCATCATTCATTCATTGTCAGAAACCGCATAATCTTGTACAGGGTTGCGGTGAACCGGAGCCTATCCCGGCAGACACAGACCACAGAGCAGGGTTATACCCAAGATGGGATGCCAGTCCATCACAGGGCATCGGCGACAATTTAGTGAGCAGGCCAATTAAGCAATGCAGCAGCATGTCTTTGGACTGTGGGAGGAAACCGGAGAGCCCGGCGAAAACCCACGCTGACACGGGCAGAACATGCAAACTCTGCACAGAAAGGCACCCGAGCCGGGATTCGAACTCGGGGCCTTCTTGCTGTGAGGTGGCAGCGCTACTCACCGCGCCACTGTGCCACCCAACATTTTTTATATTGCAATCATGATTGTAATAACACTTGTTTACCCAGAAAAACCTCAAGACTATTTCAGCACGGCCAGGTCAAGTTTTCGCAGTATGCAATGATGTACTGATGTGGGTTTTTAAGGCCCAATGCATGATAATTGCTTTTTAAAGCTGCTCTTTCGGGATAGCAGTGTCGAGCACTCCCTCTCTCTCCTTCGCGACGTTTCACTTCCTACGTTGGAGGCATGTTCAGGCGTTCAGAGAGTGAGCGCTCGACATGGCTATCCCGAAAGAAAAGCTTTGAAATCAATTATCAATATGCAACTATGTTGCTGTGTGTAATATTCAGGTAATATTTTAGCATTGGGATGCTTGGCCAATGGCATCGTATGTTTTGTTTGGTTAACGGAGGAATCTGGAGAACCCAGAGGAAACCAATGCAGAACAGGGCGAGAACATGCGAAGGTCGCATAGAAAGGCACCCGATTCGAGAGTCGAACCCAGGTCCTTCTTGTTAGCTGCCCAATTTCTGGGCCGTCCGCCGAGTTCGACTGTATCAAATACAGCTACTGCACGGTGGAAACACATCTCCTTACCTCATTTAGCCAGACGATTGGGAAGATATAATCTTTTTGAATGTTTTTGAAAAGGCTGAAACGTAAAAATTAGAAACGTACAGAATACATAAGCACATGGGGAGAATCAACAGTCGCAATTGATTTGTCATATTATGTGACGTTTTACTACTTTACTACAAAAGCAAATTCAAAGTATCCCCGTATAGCCTTAGCAGACTGTAGGGTCAAGTGTCGTTAGCGATTAGTACCTATGAAGGTTGACACGGGACATGAGGGGGTGGGTGACCACTACCATGCTTGCACGTACATTTTCACAAACATTTCAACACAATGTAAGAGTTTAGCTGAATTATACATTTTGTCTCATATAAGTGAATCTAAATGAACAATTGAACTGTCGCCATGTTTTTTTTTACACAATTCAAACATATCAGTCACTCAGTTTTCATCTAAGCTGGAAGGAACAGTTGAGCTTTGTAGCTCTTTTTAACACTTGTCCAGCGAGGAGGGGTGAGCAAGCAAGGGCCCCCGGGGCCAATTTATCCAGATGTATTATCAATATGGATGTTGAAATCATCAGCACCGATGAATGTAGAGGAGAGACACCAGGTTGAGGTGAGCTCAGAAGGAAATGGACGAATCTTTACCAAATGTGGATGGTGTGTTTTTAAATCACTGCCATATGAGCAACGTTAATTCATTAATGGAATGTCAGAAACCGCTTATTCCTGTTCAGGTTTGTGGTGAGCCGGAGCCTATCCCGGCAGACACAGGGCGGCACAAGGCAGGGCTATACCTAGGATGGGACGGCAGTCCATCACAGGGCACCAATGGCAATTTAGTGGGCAGGCCAATTAATCTATGCAGCAGCAAGTCTTTCGACTGTGGGAGGAAACCGGAGTACCCAGCGAAAACCCACACGGACACGGGGAGAACATGCAAACTCCGCACAGAAAGGCACCCGAGCCGGGATTCGAACTTGGGGCCTTCTTGCTTTAAGGCGGCAGCGCTACTCACCGCGCCACTGTGCCGCCCGTTAAGTTTATCTTATTGTATAAACTTAACCTTACTGCATTTTGAGCTGCGCTTATGTTACTTAGTAGTCATATTAACACGTGACTAAACAATCCTAACCTAGTGTTGCATTACACACTCATACGGGTGAAGCTGAGAACACAGAGTGGACGTGGCCTGGAATCCAATGCATTTTCATCCAGTGACTTTTCATCCAATAACTTATAAGTGGTATAGGAAAGGGCACTTACTTGATCATTTTGATATTCTGTAGCAGAGTGTTAATTTGTATACGCTTTGTCACACCAATGGTAATGCCTGTCGTCTGCAACATCAAAATAACAACGATTATTATCACCCGAAACAAGCCTTCCGAACAGCAAAGACGTACATTTCTGTACATACCGAGCAAAAACAACGGCCGTTTGTTATAACAAAGACGGCACGGTGGCGCGGTGAGTAGGGCTGCCGCCTCACACCATGAAGGGTCCAGGTTCGAATCCCGGCTCGGGTATCTTTCTGTGTGGAGTTTGCATGTTCTCCACTTGTCTGTGTGGGTTTTCGCCGGGCACTCCGGTTTCCTCCCACAGTCCAAGGACATGCTGCTGCATAGGTTAATTGGCCTGCGGACTAAATTGCCCCCGGTGCCCAGTGATGGACTGGTATCCCATCCTGGGTATAGCCTTGCCTTGCGCTCTGTGTCTGCCGGGATAGACTCCGGCTCACCGCGACCCTGTACAGGATTTAGCGGTTTCTGACAATGGATGGATGGACTAATTTGGACCTCGGAAGCGGTACAGCGATGCCGGCACACAACGTACAGTATTATCGGGGGCGGCCGCTGGGTTTGAACCGCGAGCCTCGGCAACCGGCGGCGAAAGCACGACTGCTGGGCCGCTGGCCCACATCGCGGCCCCAAAACCGGTGACCGCTGCGGGAGTCGTGTTTTTCCGTACCGGCTCCACGTCCAGGAAGGTCTCATGCTCTTCCTGATTTGGGTTCAGACCTTCCACTGCATCCGTATATTCACGGCTGCCGTCCAGGAAATGAGGCAACGAGATGAACACCGGCGCGCCTGACGTAGCGGAGGAACAGTTCGATTCAGTGTCACTGTCCGCCTTCAGCTGGCATAGAAGGCAATGGGCTGCCCTTCATTACGTTTAATCAGTCAGTCAGTTTTTTTTGTTCAAACTGGATTGAACCGTTGAGCTACGTAGCTCGCTTCAACAGTTGTCCAGCAGGGGAGGGGTAAGCAAGTAACAACATCTCAGGGCACTTGCTGGGGGTGCGAGACATGTCAGATTGTTGTATTTGTTGTATTATGTGTTTTGTATTATATATGTATTTATTAATAGGGGGCACGAGAACATATTTTGAGAACCATGTGGGTGCAGGCTGCGGTAAAGGCTAAGAACCACTGCTATAGAGGCTACTGCCAATTCATTAATATTAGTCAAATAAACACATTGTACCGATGTAGCTTTTCACGGCTTTATTCGTGATGGTTGCTCTTCAGAGCTGCTCTTTCGGGATAGCCGTGTCACTGAGTGCTCTCCCTCTCGACGTTTGGCCTCCCACGTTGGAAACATCAACAGGCGTTGAAATGAATTGAGCCGTGAAAACCTACACCAGTACTATGTAGCTCTTTTTAACAGATTGCCAGAGGGGAGGGATAGGCAAGTTACAACATCTGATTATGCTTCCAACGTGGGTGGTAAAACGTCGCGAGGGAGAGAAGCAGACCGCTCAGTGACACGGCTATCCCGAAAGAACAGCTCCGAACAGCAACCATCACGAATTGAGCCGTGAAAACCATCAAATAAACACATTACATTTCATTTAAAGCAAGGAAGCGCTCGACAGCGTGTGAGGCTGCCCCGTGACCCCATAACACGCACCTCCTTTGCAGCTGCTGATGTCCAGCAAGCCGTTCCAGGTGCAGTTCGTGCGGCTGAGAAACTCGGTGCAGTAGCATCGGTTGGCGGGATTCTTGTTGGACGACTGGAACAACGACTTGGGTAACAGGTAGCGATACACTTCGATACCCTTCAGTTTTCGCTTGTGGTCAAACTCAGCGACTAGATTCCTGTTGAGAGAGAACGGGAGAGCAGACACGTGGTCAGCTGACGAGGCACGCACGCCTGTGTAAGGTTCACACGTTGAACGTTGTTGCAAATCTGTTGGAGTTGTAAACGATTGGACAAAATGTGTTCTTTCAAACCTATGAATGGGTTTTTAGTTTTCGTAAATGAAGAAAATGTATTTGGAATGCGAATCAAGGTCGATTTGTGCAGTCTTCGTACTCTTGTTTGAAAGTCCTGATCGACCAAAGGACTATTGCACACCAAGTGAATGGTTAAATCTGGACAGTGTGAAACCCTCATTATGATGCAAGTGCCAGAAAATGAACACACACATACATACAGTACTCGAAAGTACTGTATAAATGTGTACAGTCTGAGAGTACGTTTTCATCAATGTGTCGCTTTGTCAATTGTTACAGACCTTTGTTAATCCACTGCTGGATGAATCCCTCCCCATGCCCTTGTCAGTCATGGTGGTTGTTCGACCATACTTCACCATGTAGAGCGCTAACAACCCACTCCAAACCGAAGTGGTGTCATACATCCCTTGGCATGTTGTGTGTGTGGGTATAACCAGAACATTGTTTACAATGCAGAGACAACATGGCGATATAGTGTATTGAAAACGTTACCTGCAGACCTCAGATGAAAAAAAAAACAGGGGCTTGTCCTTTTCCACAAAAGGTGGAAAGCTGGCTCCATCTGTGGGCAAAACCAAGTTTAGTTTTCCAGCGACACATATAACGCAACGTACTGATGTAGGTTTTGACGCCTGATGCCTCCAACGTGGGAGGCGACACGTCGCGAGGGAGAGAGGGAGATTGCTCGACACGGCTATCCCGAAAGAACGGCTCTGAAGAGCAACCATCATTTAGCGCAAAGACAACGGCTGTCTAGGTAGCGACTGAGATGCATCATATATGCAAATATGATGACGAATCGTATTTGTGAGACGTGTGTTTGAGTTAGTGGGCAGTTTAATGTCACCTGTCCCCTTGATTATGTCACAGGACTCCTCAGGCCAAAAATTCATGGACCTGAAAGCAAAAACCAAAAAACAGTTACACAGTACAACATATTAAGTTAATGCATTTCCAAACATTACAATACGCCAAAATTCGGTTTAAGCCTAAAGTAAACAAGAAGGCGCACGGATGAATCTGCGGACACTGGGGGGGGTGGGATTTTCTTGGTAAAATTGGATAAGTCAGTTTTGGCATTAAGTGTTGATGAAATATCTCGGTTGTTACTAACATGTAAATTCACATGAATGCATTATGGAATCATATGTAATTATACGCAGCATGTTGAGTTTTCGTCGGGCACTCCGTTTCCTCTCACAGTCCAAAGACATGCTGCTGCCGAGATTAATTGTCCTGACTATATTGCCCCGGTGCCCTATGCTGGACTGGCGTCTCATCCTGGGTATAGCCCTGCCTTGCACCCTGTGTTTGTCGGGATAGGCTCCGGCTCACCGCAATCCTGTACAGGATTAAGCGGTTTCTGACAATGATGACTGTCGTGTTAGTCATCTGGCTTGGACTATTGGTGCGGGTCAGTGGTGCCGTGCCGAGATGTTGGTTCTCTCTCTCTCTCTCTTCCGATCTGCGTCTGCTCGGGGACATCTGTTCCCTCCTTGCCTGCTGTAGGAATTATTATTATTTTCTGCTGTCTTTATGTTCTATGTCCTATAATTTATCGCTATTGCTTGACTCACAGTTAATCTGTCTTGATATTGTTGACGTGCCGTTCTCTCCACAGCCGTGTGCAGCGCTTTGTGACCCTCGGGTGAAAGGCGCTCTCTAAATGCTATTATTATTATTACGAGTCTCTATGCCTCTCTATGGGTGTCTATTTATCTGTCTTCCTGTCTCTGTGTCCCTATGTCTCCCCCTGTCGCTCACCCTCCCTCCCTGTCTCTCTCCGTGTTTGTCTTTAAGGAAGTGACGGCCATCTTAGGGGACGCTGGCAGATTTTTGCCGCTCTTAAGATTGCCAGTTTCACGACCTTTTGGTATATATTCGACGCAGCCTTAATCATTAAATTTTTGTTCCTTTGGTTTTTATTGGTTGTTTTTTCTTTCATTGTTGACATGCCGTTCTCTCTGCAGCTTTGTGCAGCGCTTTGTGACCGTCGGGTGAAAGGCGCTCTATAAAACGCTATTATTATTATTATCATTGCAAATAACTTACTTGTCATGTTTCCATTCGTGGATGATAGCAACTCTGCTGATGTCTTGTTCCCCGGTGAAGATGGTGTAATCTCCATCATTTGAACCATTGTACTGCACGGAAAGCACATTGAGCCAACCTTTAGCGTCTAGTGTACAGCAGGAAGTGAGGGCGATCGCTCGACACGACTCACAATTGTCAACAGACACCAGGATCGCTCCGGCAGGGTAAGGATAAAAATAATAATAGCATTTTATATAGCGCCTTTCACCCGAGAGTCACAACAACGACAGAAAAAACAACTGATAAAAACCAAAGCAACAAAAAATAAATGATTAAGGCTGCTTCGAATGCAATGAAAGGTCGTGAAACTGGTAATCGTGAAGTGCTCGGAGAGGCAACGCTCATTCCCAAACTCACCGGATAAAAGAGTCCGAAGGTTGTGTCGAGGGTTACGTTCAAAGTGTTGCGCACCGCGGTGAGGATGGGATCTTGGTATCCCCAGAGCAGCTCCCGCACCGTGCGCGTGTGGAACAAGCTGGCATTGACGTTCTTGTACACGCTGTTTAAGACGATGTTAATCAAGGCCGAATTGCCCAGGATGACGGGCAAAGCCTAAAGGAGGAAACAGAAACCTGCACTTTAGAATGCTGTGCATGTGTTAAATAGTCAAGTTCCATACATGTCGAACAAAACCTGGTTTGGACTTAACAGCCTGTAATGTCCACTGCTGCGCAAAAACCTCTCCCATTTATATATCCTAATTTCCTCTTTCTTGTCCAGCAGTGGACTTTGTTGTGATTTCATCTCTTTGCCATTTCTGAGCATAAATCATCGGTTCTCGTGCTGTGGCCTGCCCATTAGCTCTTATTTTGGTTTGCTTTGCCACTTATATATACTCTGATCATATAATATATTATGCAGCGCTTTGTCACCCTCGGGTGAAAGGCGCTCTATAAATGCTATTATTATTTAGATATGATGGCGGTCTTGACACGTGATACTGCCCTTGATGATTCATTAAGGCAGCTGCGATGTAAGCTGTGCAGTACTGTAGATGTTCACCTACATGGGGGAAATCTCTCGTGTATCCTGTACGTCACCCTCAGTAAGTGATGATTTCAGATCTATGTAGCCCTACACGTGTTTGATGCCACTTATGAGTAAAACTGTATGGGAAGTAAATTGTGGTCATCATAAGGGCAGGCTGCCGCGACCCTCACCAGGGCAAGCACTTTAGAACACGGACAGGATTAAGCGGTTTCTAATGTGAAACCTGTACAGGGTCGCGGTGAGCCGAAGCCTATCCGGTAGACGCAGGGCTACACCCAGGATGGGCCACCAGTCCATCACAGGGCACCGGGGGCAATTAAGTCAGCAGGCCAATTCACTTATGCAGCAGCATGTCTTTGGACTGTGGGAGGAAACCAGAGTGCCCGGCGAAAACCCACGCAGACACGGGGGAACATGCAAACTGCACAGAGAAAGGCCCCCGAGCTGGGATCGAACCCGAGGCCTTCTTGCTGTGAGGCGGCAGCGCTACTCGCTGCGCCACCGCACCGCCCATGGTTATCCCAAAACCAAGCTTCTCTTAATAATAATAACAATATCAATTTATATAGCGCCTTTCACCCTAGGGTCACAAAGCGCTGCACAAGGGCCGCGGAGAGAACGGCATGTCAACAATGAAAGCCTTGAAATCCGACATCAAGATATTTGAGGTCAGTACACATTTGAGGTAAGTAAACAAGAGTAGATTCTTACACAAGCCACCAGGTTTATGGAGGTGATCATGTCCTCCTCGGGTCCGACAGACATGCCCAGCAGAAAGGTGGCTTCAAGAGGGAACACGTAGGACACGCTGTTGTTTCCATGGAATACCAGCTTGTCCTTGGACAAATACCGCACTCTACAAAATACACAATGTCCATCACGATATTAATACAATTACCTAACGTGCATATATTCATACGAAGGTATTCATTAGAAGAGAGAACGACTCAGAGGCGCGAGGTCACCTGCAGACGGGGAGGGGGGAAGATAGCCGGCGCCAACCCGCCAGACACTGCGTCCAATATGTTATGATGTTGTCGGCTCACCGCAACCCTTTGCAGGATTAGGCGGTTTCTGACGATGAATAAATGATAAGGTGTGCGAAGGGCTTTGTGAGCACTGTGCACGAAGGGGAGTTGGTTTGGTTGGTCCTCCCGTCAGGCCCCGTGTGTTCGTGCTGTGGCCTGTTGCTGCTGATGCGGGTTGGGACTCACTTGTAGGTGTAGGGTCCGAGCTGTTTGAGTTTTGGTTTCAGGGTCACCGAGGCGTTGCTATGCAGAGAAAACTCTTCGGCGTTGGTCACGTTGAATAACCAAAACTGGCGGTAGATATCGCTGGGGGACTGAATCCACGCACTAAATGCCACCGTGCCATTAATGATTTGGGCCTCCTGTGAACAGAAAGGGAAAGTGTGCCTTGATGGTTGCTCTTCAGAGCTGTTCTTTCGGGACAGCCGCGTCACTGAGCGCTCTGCCTCTCTCCCTCGCGACGTTTCGCCTCCCGCGTTGGAAGCATCATCAGGCATCTGTCTGTCTAAAAACACGTAGATGTCCAAGCGTGTTTCGCCGGTGAGCACTCACCTTGTTGACCGTGGTGCTGATGATGTGGTCTCCGACGGGGATGAGGATGCCCCCCAGGATCAGCAGGAGGGCCCCGGTGACCAGGCCGCTGATGAGGCCACACTTGGGAGAGCAGCACCCCATGGCCTCTGCAGTTTGAGGACAACATCTGCCGAGTGAGCGTCTAATCACGGAGCACTCTCCCTCTCTCCCCCGCGACGTTTCGCCTCCTGATCTGGGCCAAATAACTATGAATCGTGATTCGCGTTGAGGCTGTACGGTATTTAAACGCAATGCAGCTCACAGCGTCTTACAACATGCAGGAAATAGAACACAATACAGGAAACAAGATGAAAACACGAAGGCGATGCTGGCTAGAAGGCAGCGGACGGTTCGATACCCGACAGAGACAGCTCCACGTCAACCTGTGCCGACCACGAGGCTGCCCAGCCACACAACACAAGCTCGTTTGAATATCCTCTGCACGTTTACGTAAACATCGATGTATCCCGAAGGAGCAGCTCTCAAGAGCAATTCTTAACTGTGCAGACATACAGACATTGTCAGAAACCGCTTAATCTTGTACAGGGTTGCGGTGAGCCGCAGCCTATCCCGGCAGACACAGGGCGCAAGGCAGGGCTATACCCAGAATAGGACGCCAGTCCATCACAGGGCACCGGGGGCAATTTAGTCCGCACGCCAATTAACCTATGCAACAGCATGTTTTAGGACTGTGGGAGGAAACCGGGGTGTCCGGCGAAAGCCCACGCGGACAAGGGGAGAACATGCAAACTCCACACAGAAAGGCACCCGAGCCGGGATTCGAACCTGAGAACTTCTCGCTGTGAGGCGGCAGCGCTACTCACCGCGCTTAACTGTGCACTGTTAATTAAATCATACCAGTGCCATGGGTTACGTTACCCGACATAAAACACAAAAACAAGAGTGTTTTCCAAACTTAAAAAAATAACATTGTGCGGACGGGTTTACCTGTTCTACGATGATCTGGGACTTCAGGGCCACGGCGTTATCAACCGCAGGACACCCCCTTTATAGGCAGCTTCAGATGGCAGAAACAACACCGCAGGAGCGAAGGTCTTCCCTTATCAGGGGCATGTTTTAACCAGTCAGCCCTTGGCAAAGAAAGAGAAATACCATATTATTCAAGCACACTATGGTCTAGACATTATAAGTGTTTGGATGATTTAATACATAATGACTTGAACCTTATGTCAGATCCTTGGAATGAAGAGATGATAGATCCATGTTGAGATCACTGTCGGCACGGTGGCGTGGTGAGTAGCGCTTCCGCCTCACAGCAAGAAGGCCCCGGGTTCGAATCTGGGCTCGGGTGCCTTTCTGTGTGGAGTTTGCATGTTCTCCCCCGTGTCTGCGTGGGTTTTCGCCGGGCACTCCGGTTTCCTCCCAAAGTCTAAAGACATGCTGCTGCATAGGTTAATTAGCCTGCGGACTAAATTGCCCCCCGGTGCCCTGTGATGGACTGGCGTCCTATCCTGGGTATAGCCCTGCCTTGCGCCCTGTCTGCCGGGATAGGCTCCGGCTCACCGCGACCCTGTATAGGATTAAGCGGTTTCTGAAAATGGATGGATGGATGGAGAGTTGCTCTCCATATCTGTTCTTTTGGAATAGCCGTATCGAACATTCCCCTTCGCTCCTTTGCAGCGTTTCGCCTCCCACGCTGGAGTAATCTTCATGTGTTTTCTGAGTTGTTCAGTTAAACGTGTTGTGCTATGTGTATATAAAACTGCAGTGCACTGATAATGTGCACTGCAGTTTTATATACAACACAACACGTGGCGGTGAAACCACTCGTGCAAACGTCCGAGGATGCCTCCAGCATGGGCGGCGACGCATCGCAAGAGAGGGGGGACGCTCGATACGGCTATCCCAAAAGAACAGCTATGGAAAGAAGTTCGCATCCATCGAGCCGTGAAAACCTACATCAGTAATAATAATAATAATTCAATTTATATAGCGCCTTTCACCCGAGGGTCACAAAGCGCTGCATTGTTTGTTAATGTTTGCAAGTCATTTTGAGCGAATGTCGTGAGTGCACGATTTTTATCGGTATATATTGGAATACATCCTACACTACAGCCATTACAACTGCAAACATGCACAGTGCCTTCAAATGTAAATGCGTTCAACCAAGCTGCAAAAGTTTCCCGTTTTGTTATGAATGGAGAGGAGCCAGTTGAGTTGGTTCGGGCATCTGTTTAGGATGCCCCCTGGGAGGCTCCCCCGGGAAGTCTACCAGGCACGGCCCACTGGGTGGAGACCTAGAGGCCGACGCAGGACACGCTGGAGGAATTATATCCTTCGGCTGGCCTGGGAACGCCTGGGAATCGCCCAGGAAGAGCTGGAATCTGTTGCTGAGGAAAAGCATGTCTGGTCCACCCTCCTTAAAGAGCTGTGGCCGCGACCCTCACCAGGACAAGCAGTTTAGAAAATTGATGGATGTTATGAAGGTCTCTGCTTGCGTACGGCAAATGCCGCAGTAGAGGTTCGGCTAGCCATGGCGAAAGGGCATCAGGAGGAAGAGTTCGTGTAGTGGCGCTGCTCCTTCACACCTCAGCCAGGGTCGTTTACGTCCATTTAAATCTGTCATCATCATCGTCAGAGACCGCTTAATTATGTACAGTGTCGCGGTGAGCTGAAGCCTATCCCGGCAGAGACAGAGCGCACGGCTGGGCTATACCCAGGCAGAGACGCCAGTCCATCACTGGGCACCGGAGGCAATTTAAGTCCGCAGGCCAATAAAACTATAGAGCAGCATGTCTTTGCCGTGATGCACTGACGCCCCATGCTAGGTATAGCCCTGTGTGTGCCCGGAAAGGCTCCGGCTCACCGAGACCCTGTAACAGGTATAAGCGGTTTCTGGCAATGGATGGATGGAGTGCAGAGATGAATAATTGGAATGACACTGACAGAAGGAGGCACACACACAAATCAAGAGACATCGCACTGGCCGTTAGGACCAGTGTCGCTGGGCAGAATGCGCCACTGGAATGCGTGACTACAGTAGGACTGCGGGGCAAGATTATGGCACCGAGAGGGAGTCGGCTCAGCAGAGGAGAGGCAGCGGGGGCCACTGCCGCCTCCCTCGAGCGCCCTTCACGTGCAGCCACAGGGCCACTCCGACTGGCCGCACACCTCCTCTGACGTGGCCAATAGGCGCGTTTGTGACGCTGTTCAGATCGAACAGATAATCAGCATGAGATAGTGTTCCTGTTTTCCACCTGCCTGCTGTGATTTGTTTGCGTCTTTCTGTTACAAGTACACACATTATACCATCATGCATCGTGTTAAGTGATTTTACGTCTCATTATTATTAGCACGGATGCGAAGCGGTTCCGTTGATTTACTGCCTCGATGCATGTAGCGTCTTATAAATATCGCACCCAGGGCAATGGTGGCGGCCAACGAAAACAAGCAATCCATCCATTTTCTGAAACCGCTTAATCCCGTACACTACAGGGTCGCGGTGATAACAAGCAATAAAAACCAAATATAAGTGGACGCACACGTGGGCAAGACGCACATAAAACAACCTCACACGCAACCTAAGGGCGATAAATCCACTGAGGGGTCGACACTACCGCAGACAACACCACCCATCACGTCAACCACTTTCAAACACACCGACAACACACACGTCAACCAAAGTATTTTAAGAGAGCTCCGACAACAATACCTTTGAGCAGAGCTGGGAAATCCCAAGGCTTGCCAGTGCTGGCCCCATCGCCCCATCACCGAGGTTCAGCAGCAGTGACCCCGAGTGGGGCCTTGCTCGTCTGCTACCACCGCGACTCGATACGAACCGGATCCGGAAGTGTCCGTGCAACATCCCCGGCATCGATGTCGTCCGGCGCCAGAGAGAGCGCCGTGGCCCAGGTCGCATCCATTGACAGAAAACGATTAATCCGGTACACGGTCGCGGTGGGCCGGAGCCTATCCCGGCAGACCCAGGATGGGATTCCAGTCCATCCCAGGCAACCGCGGGCCATTTAGTCTACAGGCCAATTAAGCTATGCAGCAGCATGTCTTTGGACTGTGGGAGGAAACCGGAGTGCCCGGGGGAAACCCACGCAGACACGGGTGAGAACATGCAAACTCCACGCGGATACGAACCCCGGGCGCAAGATGTTACAACCCAAATATATGTTAATGAAGACTCACAACCAGCACGTTCCTTGGCCCAAACCCTCCTCCCTCCAGCCAGCCAAACTTGTTTTCCTACAGACAGAAGCAGGGTGTTCCGCGATGGATGGCGGTGGTCGCGTTCCTCGGTAACATGGCGTCCGCTCAATCCGAGCTTCACGGCCGATGGGAAACAGGGTCAGGGACTTGAGCTCTGTGATGTTGCCATCCCTCTTTGCTATCTGTGTACCCAATAAAAATATACTCGATTGATAAACCATATTTGAATGTGCAGTGTGCTGTGATGTACATACCGTAATAAAGATGAGCTGATTTTGATGACTGCTGAGTAGTGCTGCCACCTCACAGCAAGAAGGTTGAATTCCGGCTCGGGGGTGCCTTTGTGTGGAGTATGCATGGGTTGTCGTTGGGTATCACAATATAGTGACGCAGGTTTGTCACAGCTCGATGTTTAAAGGGAACTGCTCTCAAGAGCTGCTGTTTCGGGATAGCCGTGTTGAGCGTTTATCCTCTCGCCTCTGCGACGGTTCGTGATATAACAATCCTGAATTTAATTAACAGCCAGTACATCTGCTTAAATATAGACAAGGACCATTGCTGCTGCACGTGTAACGTTAGACATTTTCACACTGCATTCATCATAGTACTGTTCGAGTTTATCTAACATGAAGGCTTTTGTGACCAATATTATCAATAATAATATCCCTTTTATTTGGGTTAGGTCACGTAAAAAATGTGTCGTAAACCCGCTTCCACCCGACAGCCAGTTAGTGAGGTTTGTCACGTGAACATGCAAGCTCCACACGAAAGGCTCCCGAGCCGGGATTCGAACCCGGGTCTTATTGCTGTGCCGCCCTTGTGTCAGATTTGACTTCCTCAAATGCTAAGTCTAATTTTCCGACTGGAGCTAATCGAACATCACAAAGTGGATGATGAGTGGTTGCGCGTGTGTTTAACATAACAGGAAAATGTCTACAATGTGCAAAACATATATTTTAATTGTGCCTTTTCCTGTCCGTTACAAAGCAGAGGGGATACACATTTGCTACAACACAGCAAGTAACAATAAACTAGCAAACGAGAAACACGTTAAAACTGAAAACAACTCATATAGCCCCTTAGTATTGTACTTACTAATGTGCACGCTGATCGGCTACTTTAAGGGGAGAGACTACATTAACAATAATAACAGTGCTAAAAACATACACAAGGAGTGGTATTTGTAAATGCTCATCATCATCATCAACATTTTACCACTGCTGTCAACAGCACAATCGATGCGCTGGACAGCATTGGTCGGAGAGCGGATACACAGTTCAACAACGGCACCATTCATCAACTGAAAGCATGTAACAATCTGAGTTTCAGGGAATGTGTATTTTTAGACATAGTAAGAATGATTTTACGGAATACTACACGTTTAAAAAATCTGATGATTTTTTAAAGCACTATTTGAATATGCGTACACTATTTTACAAATGCAGATATCACGTTTTGAAATAAACACTAAAAAAGCACAGTTGCACTTCATTACAAAAAAATAAAATGACAGCTAAAATATGACATGTGCGAATGTTCGCGTCGTACATTGTAGGATGCACGCAAGTGATGCCAATTAGATGAGACGTCAGCCAATGTGGGTGTGTGGTTGCCCGCGATTCCATCGCTCATCTCAGCCAAGCGGATGTCACGTCCATCATCCGCTTGGCCATTGCTGTCAACACGCAGGGACCAGTTCCATTACATTTCTGCGTACCGTACAAACACTGCGGATTTGCATCGGGCCGCTTTTTACATTTATGCAATACAGAAACTTGTATCGGTTAAACACTTGCGATGGAAACATAGCGAATGCGGCATCAAACTCATCCGGACCTCGGTCAAAACGAGGTGGAACCACATTGCCCAGTGGTTATGTCCCATTTTTAAGCTCTATTAGTTTTTTGTCCAAAAACAGTTAACTGCATGCACTTCAACGAACACGCTCACATTTAACACGAAGGCCTTCGTCACCAATGTTATCCATAGTACAGATCTGTTTATGGGTTAGGTCACGTAGAAATAAGTGTCGTGAACCCGCCTCCACCCGACACAGCCAATCAAGTGAACAAAATGTGCCAATTCTGTACTACTTCAGCACACCGGCATGTTGGAGCGCGAACCCACGACATTTGCAATGAAGGTACGACGCTCACATTCCACGTGCGTGTACACGTGTGCAGGTACACCTACGCTGCACCAGTGCTGGGCATTTGTTTGAGTATCGTGTTAAGTCGGGTAAATTAGAACGCTTTATCCGTGCTGATGGAGGGGCGAACATCGTAAATCCTACTTATCCACGATGTGATTCGCAAATTGACCCAACTTATCTGGAAATTTTGTGGCGAGTAGGGTTTAAATAAAGCCTCTCACCCGCAAAAATTGCACAGAAAACAGGGAGCCATTCCACAATGCAGGATGGGGGAAACGCACACAATCGTGGATAACTGGATGAAAAGGGGAGCGGATAGGTTTTCACGGACCCGACAACTCACACGGGTATTAGCGCCGTAGATCAGAGGAGTTCTAATGTATTGGTCTGATTCTAAAATCGATCCATGCAAAACTCAAATAAAAAAAATCTCAAAGGGAGAGGGGAGGAAGAGGGAGCAGGGAAATCCACGAACCAAGGCATGCTTGCGTTGCACTCTTAGCTGAGAATAGGCCATGCTGGTATGTACACGGTATGTACAGAGTACGGTGTACTGGGTACATACCGTGTACATACCGAGCAAGTACTCACTCAGGAGCGCAGCGTGTACACACACGCACGCCGGTGGGTCCAGCACACGCGTTGACTTTAACCTCTCAGCACCATGACCTTTGTCCTACGGTGCACAAGGTCACTGGGTTATTGACGTGCCGTTACAACCACTCCCTCCACGTTAACCTCTGCATGCGGCACGCTTAATGGGAGCGCTAACGTATAACACAAGCGGCTGCGTCGAGGCGTAAATACCTACGGCATCTATGTACCGAAGCACGTCGTGCAGCCAAAGGATTAATGCACTACTAGATTATAATTATGGGGGAAAACAGCAATGGGGGTTAAAGCCCAGGATGGCGCGTCTGCCACATTCACAGCACCGCTGGAGGAACGTCGCAACGGAGCGAGCAGCCGCGGTATCTCAGCGCCTGCGAACGCCTGCAGCGCTGGGTGACCTCCGGTGACCGGTTGACCCCCAGTGACCATAGAACGTCATCTCAAACGAATATAACATCCGGGAAGGGATTCAATATTGATGTTTAGGTTAGGCTAGGTAATGATCTGGCCACGTTTCTCCACGACCCAAAATGTGCGAAATTGTGTTTGTTTGTATTTGGTTGGTTAATTTGCTATTTTAATACATATATTGTCTTGCTTTTTTTGTAAATGTACTTGTTTGTTGTGTTGCAGGAATCCGAGAAAAAGCGTGCGAGCTCACTGGGTATTTTTATGCTAGAATAATAATCGTCTATCTATCAACATAGCCAGATTCCTGCGGTTGTTTAACGATTGTTGCTGTTCAGCCCAATCTTCAATGTTGTTAATGGAGAGTTAAAACCTTTAACGCGATGGTTAACCTATGGCGAAACATTTAGCTGCGTTAGCCGATGACGATGGCCCAAGATGTGGATTGTTGTCGGGAAGAGTTGGAATGTGGTGAGGCATTTAGGACAAATGTTCATCGGAGTCCATGGTAACTTGTCGGCAGTAACGTGAGGGTAACTGAACGTGAGCACTAACGTAAGGTCCCACGAACATTGCCCACACATTTTAAATTACCGCATACGTGGACGCATTAAAATGACTTTTTCCCCGTGTCCGCGTGGGTTTTCACCGGGTACTCCGGTTTCCTCCCACAGTCCAAAGACATGCTGCATGGCTTAATTGACTGTGCCTTCACAGAGCACCCCTGTGATGGATTGGCGCCCAATAATGGGTAAGGCCGTGCCTTGCGTCCTGTATCTGCAGGGATAGGCTCCGGTTCACCACAACCCTGTACAGGATTAAGGGGTTTCTGTTAATGAACTACATTGCTTTATAATATGATATCTTACATTAAAGTAATTGAATAAAAGATAACGATTAGCAATAATATGAAGCTTCTCAATAGGTTAAATACCCTCCAGGGTTAATAACGCGGCGATAACTTGTAACTGTTTTCAGTTGCTATCATTGTAGACTTCGCTGTTTGCCTCGGAAAGTGTCACACACTTCCATAATTGTTCTGAACCCCGAATCGTATTCTGATCGTATAATGTGTACTCATCCAATCCGCTCCATCATGTTAAAATTCCAACGTTAATTCTCTCAAGCGACTTGAGAAGCAATCAAATGATGGGTGAGACTGCAACACAAGGTCTTGCTGATGCTGAGCGGCGTAAACAGGCTCTGAGAAACACCTACGGCCTACGCCGACACCAAACGCCGTTCGCAAATGTCAAATATATCAGCGCGATCGCAGCGTACAACGTATAATGATGTGCCTTGATGCCTGCCTTTTAAAACACTTTAATAAATGCAAATACCGCGATTACATGTGATAGATACATGGGGTCGGCAACCTTCCGGCTCCAAAGCAGCATTTGGAGCAACTGACACACGTGCCTGTGTAACACACCACGAGTCCTGTTCCGACTCCAAAACTATTTATACAAGCCTTTGTCAAAACGAAATAAACAGCATACACAAGAAGAGTGAAATGTACAGCGTTGTGTTGCTCTACAAACACCGCCAACAATACCAGGGCGTGTACCGCAAGGGACGTGAACGAGAAGAGAACACAGTGGTATCCAACACGGCTCTCACTGTTTACATCCCCTGCTGCTAATACGCTTTCTTACCAAGTGGTTTGTAGGACCAGTCATGGGCTCAGCACGCAGCTCGTGTACACTGGAAACACGGTGATCCATTTAGAGATACTACACTGGTGTTTAAAGAACCTTTGTGTCTTTCTTCTCTACAGGCGATAGAGCGATGTTGTTAGTGATCGCTCAGCGATACCTAGCACAGGAGGGCGCTGGCACGGGTTTGGATTGGCGCACGGTGGTGTGGCATCTGCGACTCGCAGAAATAAAAGTCCTGCCCGAGACGGTTCGATTCCCGCCTCGGGCGCCTTTCTGTGTGGCGTTTGTGTGTTCTTGCCTCCTGTTCTGCGTGGGTTTCCTCCCACAACCCCAAAAAACCCACTCGTTAATTAATTGGCTGATAACATCATGCTATATAGGACGCAGTGCGTGGCAAAATGTTGGCGCCGGCAAACCGCCTGGCTGCCTCCTCCACCTCTCTGAGGTTTCCTCGCACCTGAGTCCTTCTCTCTTCGAATGAATAGCTTCGACATTGAATTAATATGTGCCACGCGTTATAAATTGTAATTATTATTAAACTATTATGATTCCACAGCAACAGAGAACGCATTCCTCGCAAATGGCATCGCAAGTTCCGTGCGTTTCCATTAAAAAAAGATGAAAAACAGAGCGCACCTTGTAAGCCACCGATAACGTTTGCCAGGCCTCAATCGCGGTCTGCCTATCACGACAGCGGGGTATCGAGAAATGGATCACCTAGTACACCGCGTCACACCTTTACAGCGGGACCTGTGCACTTTGCAGTTTACAGAAGTGGGGTGATGTTGAAGGAGTTACTGTACGCTTGTTGACAGAGAGACCGCGAAAACCACCGACACCTTGACCCGAGAGAGGGCGCGGTGGGGGAAAGAGGGCGCGCTCCACGGACCGCGGCCTCGGTCGGGGTCGACCTGCCCAGGCACGGTGTTTACGTCTCTCGCCACTAACGGCGTCTCCTTGTTCGACAGGGGCTGCAGCTGTGTTCACGCGCACACAGCTGGCGAGTGAGCACCTGAGGCGCTCAACTGAACACAGCGACCCGCATAGCGAAGCGGGTGAAACGCGGGGATGCGGGCGGATGGAGGTGGACATGGCCAAGTTTGATGGTTGCTCTTCAGAGCAGTTCTTTCGCCTCCCACGTTGGAAGCACCATCAGCCGTGAACACCTACATCAGTAACATGGCCAAATTAGACAGAGAACTGAAAGGCACAAGATGTGGAAACGTGTCCCGTCACAGTTGCCCGATAGACGTAATGGCCGGGTGTTGGGCAGGAGGAAGCTCTGGTAGTTGAGAGAGCAAATTCGGCCCAGAGACATCCATCCATTGTCAGAAACTGCTTAATCCTGTACAAGGTCGCGGTGAGCCGGAGCCTATCCCGGCAGACACAGGACGCAAGGCAGGGCTATACCCAAGATTGGACGCCGGTCCATCACTGGGCACCGGGGGCAATTTAGAGGCATGAAACTTCTCAATGAGTATCGTCGCAATTTCCATGAGCTTCGATGCTAAGTTTAACGTGTTTTAATTTATTTATCTATCAAAAAGGTATACAAGACGATCGAACAAGGAGGCCTTAGGCAAAGTACTGTCATGCACTGCTTAGACTGACAGCAGTAATCTTTATAGGATTAAGAACTAAACACTGTACTATAGTACTCTATGGGTTTGGGTCCATGTGTAGGATCTCCGACGCGTTTACTAACGCCTCTCGCCGTCTCGCAGGTGATGCCTTGCACACACCTCGACTACGAGCATTTCCTTCACCACTCACTGCACTGATGGCAGTGACACACGCACACTTGGCGCGGTGCAAAGTGGCGTTGCTTCCAGTGATCAGTGTGTCTCGGCCATTAGCGTGTGTCTCGGGTAGTACTGCTATAGGAATCCAACAACTTTTGCCAGCACGCTGTAATACGGGTTTCGCAGCAAGATTTACTATCAGCTGAAAGTATTAAGCAATTTGAAGATACATAATCCGCATACTTGATATTACAACACAAATATAACATCCGAATCCGATTCACAAACGTTCTTAACTGTAAATATACTTTCACGTCATATACTGTTGTTATCAATAACTTCAATGATGGTGCTGCCGATCTGAATCTTCGTGAACATAACGGCTAAAAGCGTCCTTGTGCTGCATAAGGTACCTTACATCATATTGGATTACGCTTCCGTTCCATTGATAATGCTTTGTGCAGAGCTGAAACATAACGGGAAGAGTTACGTTTGCACACATAATTCCTCACACGAGTTACAGATCGCACGAAGCACGCTAACGTTCCTCGGGAGCAGCGATGCACGGGCCATCGTAAAGCCTTCTCCATCTGTGTCGATAATAATAACAAAACGTCCGGCGCCCTGTCAATACTCGGCGGGATGAAGGCCTCCGCACAGCACATCGGTCCTGGGGGGGAATTTGAACTCGCTTCACCGTGCCGCTCAGTGGCCGGTTGGTAAACCGGGCACGCTCACGACCGGGTCAGAGATCATCCACAGATAGTTTTAGCCGTGACCAGGAATCAAACTCGGGTTGTAGTGCAGCGCACCGAGCACCGTGCCACCGCTGCCCGTTGTGTATCGAGCTGCCGAGCCACGCCTGGCTTCTCGCTCGGTCCGGCACGGACTCGCCCTGGCACGGGCGAGGCCGAGCCGCTCCCACAACGCGCACATCTCCCACGCCGTAATCCTCGCTTGCTCTTGTCACTAAATGCTGTACGAGTCTAACATTGTTTACAATATAATCCAGCCTGCTAAACGCAGCCTTGTGCTCCACATGTAAAAATGTTAATTGCAAAATTTGATTCAACATATTACAGCTTTATTTTTGCTACTTATAAAAAAAAACCCAAATACAATCGTAACAGCTTATTCCATGTTATCTACAATCCGTCAGTAACTTGGTGTGTAGTCACCTGGATAAAAATGTGTTTCATTTGATATAATTTGAAGTTTTTTTTTAATAATGGATCAATTGCTTATTTGTCAGAAAATAGAATTTAACTGAGACGGCATTGGAAGCCTATACAGTGTTGCATTAACACTTTTCCCTATTCACTACCGGCAGCAAAACGTCCATCATTCTAAAAGTCAAATCACAATTTCCGAATCTAAACTATAAAACACATTGTTCTTTAACGTTAATGCTGAACGGTGTTGTTGCAATTCTGGACAATCTTCTTACATTTGACCAGTTCTCTTCGTTTTTCTTAATTAAATATCCTGTGCACTGCCCATGATGCACTGCCCTTTTGGCAGTGCATCATGGGTGGCTGTCGCGCAGTAAGAAGAGGTTGCGGTTCCGTAGAGAAAAGCCACAGAGCTGGCGCTCGGTCGGGTTACCGGTAAAAGACGGTCCTAAGAGCGGCGTTTATAAAGCGTCGGCCGTGAAAATAAAATATAATTCGCCTCGATCTGGTCGACTATCCCAGTCTACGCTAACATCTTCTAAAGCAAACGTCCGGCTGCCCTTTGCGAATCGTAACCACGTTTCACAACTCTCCCCGTCCTATTCTCGTGAAACATCATCGCATGCTCTGTACAAATCCCACACGTTGATTATTACAATTCATTCACTCTCACTTAGGGGTTTCTTAAGGGTAGAGGGCTCTGATGTTAAACAGCTGCTCGAGAGAGAGAGCTGCGGGTTCCACCAGTTTAATTTCGGTTTTGTGATTTTGAGATTTAGTTTTCACAGTTTTATATATTTTTTTAAATCCTGTTTATTTCATGCTTTCCAGAGAGCGCTACTTTCTACGAAGGGGTTCTTATCAATATAAGTACATTTTGTATAATGCTCTTAAATTAGAAATATATATATAAAAAAAACTCTTAAAAGCTTGGCCCTATAGACATACTCTCTGCAATATTGTACACATTAACCAAACCTTCTGACAGCAGGAACTAGTGAGAATATATATATAAAATAACAACAGAAACAAACACACCCACAAAAATAAATCACACTATATACAGCCTGTATTAAATACTGAATTAGAAGACGTGTATGCTTTGGCCGTAGACAGGCGCAGCACAACGCTCAGCCCGTCTCTTCCTGATGTTGAGTAAATTTGAGGCTTGTAAGCTTAACGGTGCAGGCAGCTATAATTGCAAGCACGCTGCAAAAACACAAAGGCGCAGGGGTCGAGAATCTTACGGCGCCTCGTGCTGCTTCGCAATTTCACCGGCGCTCTCGCGCCATCGGAGGAGGAGGAGGAGGACGCGCGGAGGATACGTGACGGTCTAAGTCGGCGTCGCTCGCCGGGGGAACTGCCGACGACGCGCGGGAGCCAGGCCGCGGAGATTTCACCCGGAAAACCAAAGCAACCTCTTCTCGCCGGGCGTCTGCAACGGGTGAGCGAGGAACGCAACGAACATTTTGGCAACGGAAAGTGAGAAAGCGTGCGAGGGACGGTGGGGGGAGGGGGGGGTCCTCTCTAGCCCGCGGCCACCGCGTGGGGGTTGCGTCGGTTCCGCAGCTTCAATTCCTCCTTGGTCGCCGACTTGTGCTTCGCGGCCGCCGGGTTCGGTGCCGCTTTCGGCTTGTGGCCCTGCGGTTGCTGCTGCCGCTGCTGCTGCTGCGGCTGCGGCTGCGGCGGCTGCGGCTGCGGCGGCGGCGGCGGCGGCGCCGGCGGCGCCAGCTGCTTGGCCGGCGGGGCGGGCTGGTGCGTGCCGGGACACTGGTAGCCGCCGGCACTGCCCGTCCGCGACTGGCCGAGCAGCTCCATCAGCTCCTTGTAGGCCTGCTTCTGCGCGGGGCTCTGCTGGCCGTGCGGGGCGCCGCCGGGGTCGGCCGCGGCGCCCGCGAGGAGGCCGCCGACCAGCCCGCTGTCGAGCACGCGCACCGTGTAGCGGCCCAGCGTGTGCCGGAAGCCGTTCTCCGTGGCCAGGCAGTGGTACGTGCCGGCGTCGGAGCGCTGCACCGCTCGGATCAGCAGGCCCTGCTCGGTGCGGGCCACGCGCTCGCTGGGCTTCACCTGGCGCACGCGGGGAGGGGGCGACGACAGCCCCGGTCAGCTTTTATCGAAAACGGGAGGGATTATAGCCTTCGGCTGCACTGAGAATCCCCCAGCAAGAGCTGGAATCTGTTGCTAAGGAAAGGGATATCTGGTCCACTCTCTTTGGACTGCTGCCACCGCGACCCCCACCAGGACAAGCGGTTTAGAAAATGGATGGATGGAAGGAGACCGTTGAGCTGTGCGGTTGTTTAACGTGGAAGGCTCTCGCGACCGACGTTCGTTCACACATTCATTCACCCGTTGTGAGAAACCGCTTAATCCTGTACAGGGTTGCGGCGAGCCGAAGCTTATCCCAGCAGACACAAGGAAAAGGGCAGGGCTAAACCCAGGGTGGGGCGCCAGTCCATCACAGGGCACCGGGGAAAATTTGGGTCGCAGGCCAATTAACCTACGCAGCAGCGTGTATTTGGACTGCGGGGGGAAACCGGAGTACCTGGCGAACACCCACGCAGACACTGGGACAGCATGCAAACTCCACACAGAAAGGCGACACGCAAGCCTGGAATCGAACCTAGGTCCTTCTTGCTGTGAGGCGGCAGCGCTACTCACCGCGCCACCGTGCCGCGTGGGTTCGCGGTTGGCTCACTCTGGGCCTGCTCCCATCCACAGGGAATGGCCTGGTGCCCTCGTTAAGTCCACACAAACGGACTAAACCTGACCATATGGTAAACCAACGTTGGCTGGCATGGACAGAGGGACTGCGTACAGCTTGTGGCTGTCTTGCCGGAGAGTAAGCGATCTGCCACGGATTTTTTAAATTCCTCGTGCCAGGTGTGCCCAGCAGACTGTGTTAGGGAATGGACGCGTAATGGCGGCGGGTTGAAATTACAACTTGCTGCCAAATATCAAGTTCTCCATGCTGTCTGGGCACAGTGACAGTGCGATCATTCACACTAAGCCACCCTTTTTGTACGTGTTGCGCCCCTGGCCGCGATGTTAATCCGTCTGTCAATTACGGGTGTGGGGGGGGGGGTTACGACGGCTGCGCCATTAACAACGGTTCTGCGCGGTGAGACCCTTCGCTCACACGCATGGAGCCTTAACAGACTGGAGGGTCAAGTGCCGTTAGCGAGTAGCACCTATGAAGGTCGACATGACGTTCGAGGGGGTTTGTGACCAGCCTAACACCCGGCCGCCTTTGTCTCCCCAGTGGCAATGTTGACACACTGCACTAGGCACTCATTTGACCTAGGGGATGCCCAGGACAAGTTCAGAAAATCATCGCTGCTGTTGGCCGTGAGCAGGATTCGGACTCGGGTCGCTGGGTTTGATCGAACCGCCTCGGGCAGGATTTTAAATTCCGTGAGGAGCAGACGTTACCACCGCGCCACCCAACCGATGGGTCGCGAACGGCGGCTCCGAGGTCACGGATTGCAGGTGCCACGAGAAGGCCGCGAGATGAGGGCCCAAGCGGGGGCCGCGTGCGTACCTCCTTGCGGCGGTCGCTGTCGAGGCGCTGCACCAGCCACTTGACGGAGGCTTGAGGCGAGCGGGCGCTGCACTCCATGAAGGTGCTGCTGCCCTCCACGGCGAACTGCACCACCTCCGGCAGGCGCTTGTACACTGCAGGGACAGCACCGTCACCATCACCACGGTGGTCATTGCCATCGTCACCACCATCGTTGTCGACATCACTTGACATCGCGACTCCTCGCTCGAGGAATCGAGAAGCACCGATGGATACGGAACTGGTGTCGGTGGCAACGCACGTGGACAGTTTATAAAACCAACAAAAACACCGGATACCCTCGGGTGTATAAAGAGGGTCTATTCGTGATGAACGTTAACAAAAATGGTTTTGTAGAATGTAACTACTACTACCAGAAGTAACCTGGACACGATACTGTAATGAGGTGAAACGTCGCGAAGGAGAGAGGGGGAGCGCTCGACACAGCTATCCCGAAAGAACAGCTTTTTGGAAAGCGTTTCTCATGCATAAGTACAGTGGTCCCTCGCTTTACTATGGCCTCATAACACAATAAATGAAAATAAATAGACACCCTGTTCAGTACAATACTCTTACATAACCAGCAAATGAAGGCTCGGGCATTGTTTGTAAACGAAACTGTTGCCCATTTAAAAAGCAAAACTTCTGACTATAAAGTTTAACTTGAAGCATATCTCATTCTGAAATATCCGTTTATGCCTCAGGACGGAAAAAACCCCCACTCACGGTTTCCATTGAAGCCGCGGCACTGCGTCATGGGGTTCCCATGGCGGATGTCTTGCCGGCGGCTGCGTCTGTCGGGAGGAGACGCGCGACAGCAGACACACAAGGCACGGGGATTGACGGACGCACGGCGGCAGGAGACGCGGGCCGAGGGTTGACAACACGCGCTGGCTGTGGGACGCCGGCGCCCTCCTGTGTTACATCTCTAGTACAGCACGGTGCAGATAAACCGCACTGACACACGAACCTAGTGGGTTTTAAAGGGGTTTTTTAACAAAACACAATGACCGCAATTCAATGCGGTAACCGCCACTTCGCCAAACGCGCACACACACACACCAGCGCAGCACGACAGTCTTCCCCTGGGTGCCAATGCGAGTCTATGGTTGTCTATGTGAGTCTATGGGTCTCTATGCGAATCAATGGGTCTCTATATGTGAGTCTGTAAATGCTATTATTATTATCGAGTTTATGGGTGTCTATGCGAGTCTATGGTTCTCTACGCGAGTCTGCGATTCTCTACGCGAGTCTATGGTTGTTTATGTGAGTCTATGGTTCTCTACGCGAGTCTATGATTCTCCACGCGAGTGCACGGTTGTCCACGCGAGTCCACGGTGCCGCTGCTCACCTCTTGGCGGTGGGGAAGTACTTGGAGCACTGCTTCCCGTCCCAGGCGCAGTAGGGGTCGCGCGCGAGGCAGCAGTCGGCGCACGCCTTGCCGTACACGTCGCAGCGGTGCAGCGACAGCTGCGTCACTCCCACCGCCGAGCTCACGTACAGCTGTTGCTGCGCGGGCCGAGAGACGAATGCAACGTTTAACCGTTTTGAATTTGTCACTATTTCAACTATCTTGTCGTCATCATCATCATCATCAGTGAGAAACCGATTCATCCTGTACAGGGTCGCGGTGAGCCACAGCCAATCCCGGCAGACACAGGGCACAAGGCCGGGCTATACCGGGGATTGGACACCAGTCCATCACAGGGCACACAGCAAGAAGGTTTGAATCCTTGCTCGGGTGCCTTTCTGTGTGGGTTTGCATGTTCTCCCCCATGTCTGTGTGGGTTTTCGACGGGTACTCTGGTTTCTGTCCAGGGTCCAAAGACACGCTGTTGCCTAGGTGAATTGTCCTGATTAAATTGCCCCAGGTGCGCTGAGACGTCACTTGCATACCCCTCCCCGTTGGACCACTGTTAAAAAGAGCTACAAGGTCAACGGTTACGTCCAGCTTAAATAAAAACTGACTGAGTGTTGTCGAGTAAGTTAAACACTGCGTCAGAATGACACACATTGGGGCCGAATCCACCCAAAGAGGAGCATTTAAAACACGCGATCGACCCCGCGATTGCAAGCGGACGAGCGTCCGGGCGAACGAATGCAAAACGGCGAACTTACTCTTTTGGATGAGATCTTCATCGATAAGATCGGCACTGGGTCCTGAAAGACGCAAAATAAATTCTGCGTCAAAACACATTTGCTCAGGCGTCGCTCACACGCGGACAACGGTGAATGTTTCGGCAGCTGCCGCGCAGCGAGTGTCGGGGTGTGTGGCCGCACCTGGAACACCTGCAGCTCCTCCAGCACGATCTCCTCCTTGCTCTCGGCGTCTTCTTTGGGAAGGACGATCAGCTTCTGCACCGTTCCGAGATCTACGGGAGGAGAGAAAACGGCCGCCCGGCCCACGCGCACGTCACTTCCCGAGCACCCGAGATGCGACCCGTCGTCATAGCCGCTAGATGGTTATTTGTTTTTGTTTGTGTTTGGTTCATTTGTTATTTTTACATTTAAAAATGTTTTGTTGTTGTTGTAAATTTGCGTGTCTGTTGTGTCGAAGGAATCCTGCAAAGAGCTTGCAAGCTCACCGGGTATTTTTTCTGCTGTAATAATAAACATCTATCTGTCTATCACTACTATCGCGCCTCAGTATCTGCGTCTCGCTTCGGCTGGGCAAGGGAATTTGTGCGCGTTATAAATTGTATTATTATTATTAACACAACACAAACGCACGGACTAACCAACACAAACAATATATAAAATCACAAGGTGAAAGCGGCAAAATATTTTGGAGGCAGCGTTTCCGGCGACTGACCCGTGCCGAGGAAGACGATGTCGTAGCGCCCGTCGGCCGCGTCCACCTGGTCGACGGCGATGCGCGTGAACTTGTAGGGGATGTTGGTGCGCACGATGATGGGCTGCTTGTGGATGGACTGCACGGGGTTGAACATGGTGGGGTGCGTCTGGATGAAGCTCACGACGTCGTCCGGGAATTCCTTCGTCGACTTCATGAAGGGCGTGAAGGTGCCGCCCGGACACTGCGAGTCGCGCCGCCAACAAGCGCGCGCACACACACACACACACCGCGCGCGTGAGCACGGAGGCCAAGTGCGGCCGTCGCCACGCGCACACAAAACAGCCGGAGGAAATAGCCGAAGGAAAATCTACAGGGGCGAGGTTGGGGGGGCGACACTCAATCCCAGCACAGAAGGGCCACGCGAACCCGGCGAGCGCCCGCGCGCCGCCGCTCACCGTGCCGGGCCGCGGGTACGGGATCTTGCCCTGGTACGGGACCCACTGGTAGTTGGGGCCCTCCTTGTGCGCGAACGGCCCGTTGAACACCATGCGGATGTCGGCCATGTTGTAGACGCACACGGCCGAGCCGCGGAACACCGACCTGCGACGGACACAGGCACGAGGGGGAGCGTCACGTGTGCGGGGGAGCCGCTCGTCACGTGTGCGGAGGAGCCGCTCGTGACGCGCGGTCCACGCCGGATTTCACGGTTCGCGGACGACGGTGGGGTGTAGTGGCGAGCGAGCGAAACGGAGGACGGTGCAGCGCTGACATCTGCGCGTCACAGAAATTAAGTCGTGCCCGAGGCGGTTCGATTCCCGCCTCGATCGCCTTTCTGTGCGGAGTTGGTGCGGTGTGTAGACATTGCCACTAGGGAGACAAAGGCGGCCGGGCGTTGCGATGGTCACCCACCTCCTCGTGTGCCGTGTTGACCATCATAGGTGCTCGCTAACGGCACTTGGCCCTACTGTCTGTTAAGGCTACACGGGGGATCTTTGTGTTTGTATAGTGCAGCACTCACCCGGTGGTGCTAAACACTCCGTAGATCAACGGGTTTCTCACTTCTTCCGTCTTTAAGACAAAGATGTCCTCTGCAATGACACAAGCAAACGTTACTGTGACATCTGCTTCACGCGACACAGATTCTGCATCGCATCGCTGGCTTGACAAACAGCATTTCTCGGCATTAACAAATCGTACATTTGCACGACGTCCGGTCAAACATTTTGAGAATTGGTCTTGCGCAGCTTAACATATGCATAGAAAAATATAAATGAGGCCTGACGCGGGTTTGCAGAAGTCTGGGCGTTGCTTTGCTTATTTAATAATGTGAGTAAAACTTGGTGCGAATAGCTATTTTATACAGAGCGAGAATTTGACATTTTTATCCTAGAGATATCAATCTACAGCATAACGATACTTTATTTATTTACTCATTTTTTCCCCGACAAAAATATTTCCATCTAAATATCCACTTACACAAAAATAAATATATATATTTTTTTACCCAGTCGCTGAGGACAGGCCCAAACAGCCACAACATAACGCGGCCAGCAACAGCCAGCGCTATTTTCAAAGTCGCGACAGATACGGGTGTAGCGCGTCTCTCGAATTGAGCGAGGTTACGAGAGCTTGAGAATCGGAGACGTTGAGAGGGAATTCCAATGCGGAGCAGTTCCATGTTATGACAGGTGCCGACGAGTGGCGCGTACGAGCGAGCGCCGCCGCGGTTCGTGTTGCTCTCACTCGAGCGACGCGCACGCGGCTCGACGCACGGAACGCGTCACGCGCTGTTTACGCTTCTCCCGCGAAAGCCGCGGTATAAATAAACAAACGGACAAATAAATACATACATGAGATTTCGGCGCTTGTGATCGAGCACAATTGCCGACTATTCGAGTTGAAAGCGGTAATAGCTCCTGGGCGGCGACGCGGCGCAAATCTGCGTTGGCGTGACGCTGGAAATAGACCGTGCGCTTGGCGGCGGCCGCCGCGCACGGAGGAGCGTTTAATGGCGCTCGCACCGGTTCTTCGGACGCGGTGCGCGGCGCCGTGTCGAGGCACCGCCGGGCTCTTCCCTGGCGTGCCACATCCTGCCCGCTGACCCGCGCCAAGTGGCAAGAGACCAATTTGCAGGCCGCCCAAGCCGGGCCATTGACGATCGCATTAGAACGTAAGCGAACGCCCGCCTGGAAACGTGTTGGTCCGTAGCGGCGTAAAGATTCCGTAACGTGGAGCGACGGACTAGAAAAACATGGCATCGAGCAAGTGCTGTTCCACTAACGACGCTACGTTCGTAACAGCGGCAACATATTTATCGATTCCTAATCGAATCGCGACCTAAAGTCAAAACAATTCGTTGAATCGCAGGGAGGGAAAAAATAACATTGCCTGCCTAGTTTAGTATATAATCACATTTACAGCAATGGGAAATTTTACATTGGGGAAAATTTTCTCATTTCTGCCTTACGATTTTTACAGCACTTTGCCGTCCAAACGCCCGTGAAAAAACACTATAACCTATTCCCCATTTGGCCGCCGCAGCTGCTCGTAATGAACGGATGATTTATTCATGGCCCCGCGGACGGGCCGGGTGATTGAGCGGCGGGCGGGCGAGCGACGCGGGAACCTACGCAGCTCGTCGAAATGGGTCTCGATGCCGTCGGCGCCGGTCACGGAGCACACGAGCCGCGCCTTCAGGAAGGTGCTCCACTTGTTCACCAGGCTCCGCTGGCCGCCCATGTCATTCTGCGGCGGGCGACAGGGAGCGGGAAAACAACCGTCACTTTGGCCGTCTCGCCGACACGTGGCCAAGAGCTCCCACGGTCAAGTAATCACGTCGCCGCTTGTTTCATAATAAAATAAATACTGTTTATAACGCGTGGCACATAATCGTTCAATGTCGAAGGTATTCATTCGAAGACAGGACGACTCAGTGGCGTGAGGAAACAGCAGAGAGGCGGAGGAGGCAGCCGGGCGGTTAGCCGGTGCCAACATATTGCCACACACTGCGTCCTATGTATTATGATGTTATTGGCCAATTATTAACGAGTGTTTTTTTAAGTTGTGAGAGGAAACCGGAGAATCCGGAGGAAACCCATGCAGAACAGGGGGAGAGCACACAAACTCCACACAGAAAGACGCTCGAGGCGAGAATCAAACCGCCTCGGGCAAGACCATTCTTTCTGTGAGGCGCAGATGTTACCACTGCACCACCCTGCCTCCTCCGTTGGCCACTTGTGTCTCAGACATTAAAACAAAATGTGCAAAACCAGTGGTCACCTTACTTTACATAAGACGCTTATTATTATTATTTTCAAGTCCTGAAATCATGACGCTGCTTCCTAATGCATTTCCGAGAAGACACATACACTGGTTCAATCTGATAATTTCCATCACCGAATAAACACGGTATATAGATACATACTACTTATAGTTTAGGAATTGTTGTTGCATTGATTTGTTTTTCTGACAAATGAGGCTAATCGCTGTAGAGAATGTAGCCGATAGGGTGCTTTGCTTTAATAGTTACGCTGTAAAGGAGGCTGTCATTTCTACGTCGTGCGTGTACCGTACATAAGCGAAGACCCATCGTGAAAACATTCTCAATTAAATATTGATGCTTCTTTCCCTTTCATCAGAACGTATTTAATAAATTAAGAAATCAGCACCCTGTCATCGTGTTTACATTACACACCAAAAAGCTCTCTTAATAATTTAGCAGCAATTTACTCTGAGGTCACGGACTTTTAGAGTCTTTCGCTGTGTTCTTAACTCCTCTCGGTCATTACAAATATCGAATTAACCGAGAACAACCGCTTGTAACTACAAGACAGTCATGCAGATGCTTACATATTAAAGATCAGACGAGCCAAAATAAATACTGCAGTTTAAATACCTCAGCAGTCACTGTTATTTAGTTTCTCCAGTTATATGGTGTAGGGTGGTGGAGGCCTTCCTGGTGTACAAGTGTAAGAATAATAATAATAACCACAAACAACATTGCAATGCTAATTGGCTTGCTGACTAAATTGACTCCGGTGCCCTGTGAATGACCGGCATCCCATCCTGGGTATATAGGCCCGCCTTGCGCCATGTGTCTGCCGGGATAGGCTCCGGGCTCACCGCAAGCCCGTACGGGATTAAGCGGTTTCTGACAGCGGACGGACAACCGTGACGCCGCGCGCGCGCAAGCCGCGTACGCACGATGCAGACGCGGCCGATGCGCGCGTAGACGGACTTCTGGTTCCCGGACTCGGTGGCCTTCTCCCGGAAGAAGAAGTACAGCTTGTCGTCGTTGCGGTCGCCGCTGTCGGGGATCATGTGCATGTCCAGGAACACGGGCTCTGCACACCGGCACGGCGCGTCACACCGCGCGTCACAACCGCGCCGAGCTCGCTCGCGTGAACAAGCGAGACGATCTGGTGTAGGTTATCCATAGTGAAGCTGTGTTTATGAGTTTAGGTCACGTGAAAAGGTATGTCAGTGTTGTGCACCCGTCGATATGTTGGAGAAGCGACCGAGCACACACAGCACTTGCCTTCACAGATATTACCGACGTTTCGCTAAAGCCTTCGCTAAAGTGAAGGCAAGTGCTGTGTGTGTTCTCGCTCGCTTCTCCAACATATCGACGGGTGCACAACACTGACATACCTTTTCACGTGACCTAAACTCATAAACAGAGCTTCACTATGGATAACGTGGGTCATGAAAGCCTTCGAGTTAATTTCTGGTGTAGGTTCTTCAAGTGCAGGTGTAGGTTCTTCGCGGCTCGATTCGTGACGCTCGCTCGTCAGAGCTACTCTTTGGGGATAGCCGTGTCACCGAGCGCTCTCCCTCTCTCCCTCGCGACGTTTCGTGCCCGACGGTGCTTCCAACGTGGAGAGGCGAAACGTCGCGAGGAAGAGAGACGGATTCTCCTCAGTGACACGGCTATCCCGAAAGAGCAGCCCGGAGCGAGAGCCGCGTGCGTGCGGACGTACCGTTGAGCCAGCGCGAGTTGTACTGGTCGGTGCGCAGCGAGTGCGGCTTGCCGAGCGTGCGGAACAGCGTGGCGTCCGTCCCCATGAAGTCCAGGTACACGCCGGAGCACAGCTCCTCATCTGTACGGGGCCACATCGTCATCAGCGTCAGCATTGATCAATCCACTGCTGGATGAAGGCCTCTCCAAGCCCCCCCCTCACCGCTCGTCATTCTTCGACGAAGCGGTCCTTGCAGGACCTGCGCACAGGCGCAGGTCGTGGCTCCGCGCTCTTGCCGAATGCCCTTGCACGCGTTCCATGCCTTGGTAGTGATTCAGGCAACGGCCCTTCTTCAGCGCACGTGTGTTGTTATATATATTATGTATGCCATTTTTCTTTTAAGGCAGTGTTATCGATGAATGTGTTGCGTTTTTGTTACTTTGAAATGCAGAACCACCAAAGAGTGCGTTAAGCTGTAATATAAGAGAGAAATGCTGACAATTCGATGCACCAAAGGAGTGGAATGTTCAACCAAATAGGAGTATAATAGTCGACTATTCCACACAACACGCCGCATTTCCTGTCCAGGCACCTCATGGTAAGTCTCACGGTGTCGGTGGGTCACGCCAGAAGCTGCTGCCACGAAATTATAGCTACAGAGACGCAACTTGGGTGCTACAGCGCTCAGACTTACAATCGCTAATCATCTGAGAGCATCGGCATCCCAAAGCTCAAGAGGCCAAATTATGTGGAGGGGCCTAAACCAGAGGCAAACGCATATATTCCACAGCGACGGCTGGGATGCCAGATGTTCCGTCCATCGACACAAGCGTCGGTACTTCGCC
>JAZEWU010000025.1:7583232-7609399 GCA_036362915.1 Geotria australis | reverse complement strand
GGTGGCCGGAAATCGTATCGAACCGATTCTCAAACAGTCAAAGGTCACGTCCACACTGTATATCCAAATCCACATGACAGACACGGCACAATATTAATCACTTTTGCCATTTCCTATCCATACCATTCATAACGGAACTAAATGTTAACATTTACTGAGGAAATCTATTTTCATGTCATCACGACAAAGGGCGGTTTGTATTCTCCAACAGAATTCCCAAAAGCAACTTCCAGACATTATCCTACACACTGATGCAGAGCATTCCATGGCAGGTAATGCAATCATGAATGCCACGTCGCCACACTGCACACTCACGCTAGCACTTAAACAATTGATTTAAAAACAAGTCGCAGAATCCGTGCATTTGCTATCACAACGTCACAATCCGCGCTCTTGCCTCCTCGCACCGATCCTTAGAAATTCACAGCAGTGCGTGTCAACGCGACCATCTCAGGCGGCATCATAGCGTACGTCAAGTACGTCAATCACGGAATTGACCCACCAGCTGCCCGAGAGACAGGCACAGCGGGCAAGCGGTGGAGTAGTGAGTCACAGCCCCGGAAGGGAAACAAACGGGTTTGAAAAAAAAAACAACCCATCGCAAAGGTAGAGCTACAGATGTTGCTTCTCCAGATGGATGGACGATGGCCCTCGCGAGGCCCCCGCGTCGCGCCACAGAATGTTGACTCCGCGTGCGATCCGAGGGCCGCGCGCACACGCACACGCGGCGCGGCCTTCGCAAACACCGCGGAAATTACGGCCCCGGCAAATAGACCGCGTCCGTCCGGGCTGCGATGCGAAACATTTTTTCCGCGCGTATTTGCACCGCGCTATAGAGCTGTTGTGTTCATTTTTCAAGCCGATTCTCTCCGGGTTTTAAGCATTCGAACTTCAATGCCAATGTTGTGTTTTTTTTAGGCTATTGCCTATTTCACGAGTTGGTGGTAGTTCTAAAAGTGAGCGGCTTAAGAGTTCTTTAACTCTTCTCTTGCCAAGAAAATTGGCTGCTAAACTAAGAGACAGATGTTAGTATTGTGAAGCGTTGACTTTAGGTCTTGCACGAAAGTTTTAACCGACATGCACCAACAAGCATCCCGTGGTCATCGTGCGTGTTGTTTAAATGTATGGGGTACAGCAATCTATGCACACCACTTGTATTTGATTCCTAGCAGTCACAACGTAAACTCGCGGCATCTGTACCTGAATGTGGCCCTCCGCTAGGTCAGCTTAGTTTAAAATTAATCATATGATGTAGGTTTTCACGGCTAGATTTATGATGGTTGCTCTTCAGTGCTGTTCTTTCGGGATGGCTCAACACGGCTATCCCGAAGAACAGCTCTGAAGAGCAACCATCAAATGAATAATCGTCGAGTGTTTTTTACGCAAACACTGCAAAGACAAATGGTTTCTGAGCAAAGCGTTGAACCTGTTTGTTGTCTTTAATCAATGATCGTTAACAGCACTGCTCCAGCAATCTGCGTGAGCTAAATTAACTATTTCTGTCAGCTTGTGCGTGTGTTTGTGTCTACACACATGGCGCCCGTGCAAACATATCGGCATAACTGAGCGCCACCGGGCCGTAACAACCCATGCTGCGATTCGCGAACCACGGCCATGGGCCGGTATGCACAGCTGCGGCCACAATTATCTTTTCCGCGAGTGAAGCGAGTTTAAATTTCTATTTCCGCTTCGAAAATTATCTCCCTGGCAAGGTGAAGGTATGTGTGAAATACGCGTGTTTATTCGTACTTGGCGTGTGATTCCACGTGTCGCGTGCACGCCCCGACGTGCGGCCTGCTTGTACGTTCGCGTGTAAACACACAGCACGCCGACAGAGCGTTGTGTGCGGCGCTAGAAATCCCTTGCCGATTTGACCGCTGTTTGAGCCAGCGCGAATACTTGCCGAAAATATTTGAGACGGACTCAAGAGTACGAGACCTAATCGTATCGCCTCATCAGGCCTATGAAGTAGGAACACAGTAAAATATTAACGAACGGAATGTGAAATTAAGGAGTAATTTCGAGCCAATACGTTTATCAATGTATGTTTTTCCCGGCTCGATTCAATGTTTATTGTCACAATAACGCACCTTACATCGAGGTTTGTAACATTACCATAGTACAGTTATTATTACTAGTTTATAATTGCCTTTTTAATGCCTGATGTTGTTCCCTATTTGTGTTTTAAGGATATATTTCAAAGACCCCTGAAGCGTCCGTAACCCTATAGGCATAATCTCAGGGCCCAGACACCCATTGTCAGTGTGAGGTGGTGTTTACATAAAGTCACAAAGTGATGTGTTGGAGAGTCAATTCCAGGATGCCTAAATAATCACAGTGCACTACATGTAACACGCGGGGCACATTTGTGCTCAAGAGCGGTTTGTGAGCGCGTCTCACCGTCGGCATACGGCGTGTGGCAGGGCGCGTGTGTTACGGTGCGCGTCTCGGTGTGCTTGCGTGTGTGATTGTGCGAGGTCTACTCACTGATCATGAGCGAGACGCTCTCCAGTTTGGGGCTATAGGAGCACTTCCCCTTGCCCGACTCGTGTTTCCCGTGGCTCAGCTGCAGGGTGCGGTCCTGTCAGTGACGACAATCCGGTCAGAACGCGGCATCGGAGCAGTGGCCGCGTCCCCGCTGCACGGCAGCAGGGTGGCCAACATTGAACATCGGCACAATCGGGGAGATTCACACTCTGTCCACAGACACGTTGTAAACAACAACAACAACAGTGGTACATATGTTCAGCGCACTAAGCGTGTGTTTCTAACATACTTTCACATCCACGCAACGTTTCAATCAATGTCAAGATTGGACGTGGATACGCTGCAACAATATTGCTGACAACTGTCGCTCGATGAGACAAAAAATGTCAAGAAAAAATATTCCTGAAAATGTAATTTCACGGCACAGGACAATTTTGTAGGAAGTCTGATATAGGTTTTCGTGGCTTGATTCATGATTGTTGCTGTTCAGAGCTGTTCTTTCGGGATAGTCGTGTCGAGTGCGCTCCATCGCTCCCTCGCGACGTTTCGCCTCCCACATTTGAAGCCTCATCAGGAGAGAGGGAGAGCTCTCGACACGGCAATCCCAAAAGAACAGCTCTGAAGAGCAACCATCATGAATCGAGTCGAGAAAACCTACATCAATACACCGTTAGCACTGACACCTGACCTGCGAGAGCCCGATAAGATTCAATATCCCGTGGAATGCGATACGGTTTGTAATAACCATTCGTTTGTAACGATGGCCTGTTGTCCATACAGCCCTTAAGCCAATGATTTAATGGCATTAAGGTTTTTTCCTCCTACTGATAAGAATTCACCACGGACCAATCAGCAGTCCACACTTGGCGTATGCCACTTGCATACGTGCTATGCTACTCAGACAGGAGTCGAAGCCAAAACAAAAAACCCGAGACGTTTTAAAATCATAATACTTTCCACTGTGCATTACATTTCATGTAGGTGTGCGGTTTTGTAAGTTATCACACAGAACATCAAACATTCGCTAACAAACTGACAGACAGAATATGGCATGCGAGCCAGGTTTCCAGACAAAAAACTCTTGCCTAAAGATAAAATGAGCTCAAAATTTCGTCCCCAAATTTGTTGTTATTCATAAAGAACACAAAATAACTGCTGTCACCCTCCATCGCCCTCTCATTGGGGGCTGAGTGACAAGACGGGAACTTTAATGTCAACAACAGATAAACGAGCACTGCTTTCAGCAGCCATTTTTACTCTTTCAATACAGACGAAAGAAAGGTTTGTGAAAAACATTACATTCGTCTGCATATATTACTATCTTTTACTGTGATGTTTTTGTTATTTATACAGGATTGAATTAGTCTCTCTGCAAAATAGATTTCTTTTTACATCCACAGAACCACAATGAAACGTTTTTTTTTATGGAAACCTGGTGACCATAGAAGTGTCATGCACGTATTAACTGTGATTGAAGTAAGTTCATGCAGATGTCGATATTAATTGGACAGTTTTATAATTGACAATGATTTGTGTTATTGGCCATCTCGCTTCAATGGCGACAAATGCAGAAATCGACAGACAGGTGTAAAAACAAATAAGTTCCACGAATATGATTGAACATCCAAGTCTTTTGCAAACCACTACGCATCCCATTAACGTAGTAATTGCGGTGTGCAGTACATTAGTGAGTGATAGTTAATTGTGTGAAACGTTCCGAGCCCTCCTGCACATTGCATTTGTTTCGTCCAATCGTGTTTATTCTTTACGAGGCACCGCGGCACGTAAACGTGCGGTGTCGTGCTCGGCGACTCGACCGTCCAAGCGGGTGGACGGCCGGCATCTCGGGCGCTGGGAGGGCTGCGATCTGACAGTGCGAGAGGCGTATCCTTGGATTATCGAGAACAACTTCCCTTTAATGGCAGGGAGACAATCGCTGAGAAAACACCGAATCCCCGGTGCTGTCCCTTATCGAGTGTGCACCCTCCCGTTGCAACAATGGGTGGTCCCAGGCTGGTCAATTATCACGTATTTCCTGCCACCACCACCGCCACCGCCACCACCACCACAACCACAACCTCCAATCGCTTCCTCCTTCTCATTCCTCGGATACGCCACTGGAAGGATATTACTTGAGCCAGCATGCTTCATGGCCCAGGACAGCAGACAGCGGAGGAGACTTGTGGGTGTGGGACAAGGAAAAAGGCTCTTCCTACCCCGGGAGGCAGCAATACCTCTGCCCGGCGCCCGACGTTGGCGTACGTGCAGATGGGGTGGTAGGCGCCCGTGCCGCACACGTACAGGTGCGTGCGGTTGTAGGGCTGGATGACGCGCACGAAGTTCCCGCACTCGCCCTGCAAAGAAACAAACACAGATCCCCCGTGTAGACTTAACAGACTGTAGGGGCAAGTGCCGTTAACAAACACGCACGGTAACTCCCACGGACGCTAATACCCGCGGGAGACACGAGGCGATCACACGTGTCTTCACCTGCTCGGGAGAACGTCTCGGTCACACCGACGTGGGTTAGTTTGCGGTTGAATCCCAGGGTTTAGCCGTGACGTGCCAGAAAGCGTCGCACGTCGCCGGGCGTGACGGAGCGCCGGCTGACGAGCAGCACACGCGCGCGTACACACGCCAGCCGTTGTCGTGAACGCCAGACACAACACGCGCGCGTACACACGCCAGCCGTTGTCGTGAACGCCAGACACAACGCCACGGGAGGAAGATCGCCGCTCGGCAAGCGAGGAGGTGGGGAGCGCCGTTGAGAAAATAGCGAAAGTGCATCGGGTTCGTTTTCAACAATTTGGCGCACGTGTCGCGATAACCTGGAAATGCATTTGTACGCACGCGAAGGTGATCGAGCCTTTTGCGATGATTCACTCCCACTGGGAATTGACGATTTGCTTCGATTTGGTGCGAAGATATTTTTCTGTCTCGTTTGTGTCGTCTCATTTGTTTTGCCTGTCGCATGTTTCTGTCTTGTTTTCATTGCCATTACATCATGTAAACGTTATTTTTTGCATGCACGGATTTTTTTTAATTTAAGGTACTACGTGACTTCCACACATTTTAAGTGGTGGGTTTTCGCCGGGCACTCCGGTTTCCTCCCACAGTCTACAGACATGCTGCTGCATAGGTTAATTCGCCTGCGGACTAAGTTGCCCTCGGTACCTTGTGATGGACCGGCGTCCCATCCTGTACAGGGTCGCGGTGAGCCGTGGCCTATCCCAGCAGACACAGAGTGCAAGGCAGGGCTATACCCATGATGGGACGCCAGTCCATCACAGGGCACCGGGGGAAATTTAGTTCGCAGGCCAATTAACCTATGTGTGTGTATCAACAAACTTGACTTGACGAGACCTCTACTCTCCCTCTTTCCACAGGGGGCAGCACAGTTACACAAAGCAGACCCTCTCGCCAAGAGACAGGGAACCGACTTCTAAGATGCATCCTAGTGTAATTGTGTAAGTGTCCAATAGCCCAGTGATTTCGGGCCAACATTCTCAACCGGTGGGTCACGACCCATCAGTGGGCCGTGAGCGCCACCTAGTGGTCCGTGGAGACCAGACCCAAGTGGACCTTGAGGTGCAAAATGTTGAGAAGCCCTGTATTAGTCAATCTCATAGGATCTACTTCCATGTGAGGTATGCAGACACGTATGTTCGATCATGACATATGACTTGTATGCATTTCAGCCCGGCTGAATGCAACGTCTTATAATCCGATCGGCGTAAATCCATCGAAGGCTGATGATAGATTACAGGAGGCCAACAAAAAGCGGGGCGACTTATTCTCTATTAAAGATTCTTAATGTCAATTCGAGAAAACTTTGGAGGCTAAGTTTCTGAATCAAAAGGCGTTTAACTTTCTGCGACTGCACGAGCAGTAAGATTTCTCCGCGTGCGTACTGTAAGGCCTCCGTGCAACTATGCGAGCGATGCAGGTTTCGTTTACGGGGAATTTGTTAACGATCACAACATCTCACGATGGCAGGTCAAGCATTATATTTTTATTTTGGTATTCCACTAATGAGTTGAAGGCAGCGCACATATTTAGTGGACGCTGCCTCTTGTAAAATGTATTGCTTCTAAAAATACTGAAGTGAGATTAATTAAAAGGACTGAGCAAAAAACAACATAATATAAGCATTTTATCATTATTATAGGGGGCGGGGGGAGTGGTGTCGCGGTGACTGGCACACTGTGCTATGAAGTCAAACACCTGGGTTCAATTACCAGCCGTGGCTAAAATCAGTGGTGAGTGATATCTGAACCAATCCTGGGCACCACATCCATCACCAACCTTCACTCATCAGGGTGCTGAAAGATGGACAAATAACCTCCATGACCAGATGGCAATCGGAGACCCCCATCCAGCAGTGGAATGACCATGGGCAGTGAATAATGTATGCTCCATCCATCCATTTTCTATGTATGCTGAAAATCTTAATTTGCAATATATAGTTTTAAAATCTCAATCCCTGCTACAACAATGGCCATCTCTTTGGACAGTTTATAACACGATTGTTGCTCTTCACAGCCGTTCTTTCGGGATAGCCGTGTCGAGTGCTCTCCCTCGCTGCCTCGCGATGTTTCGCCTCCCGAATGTGTGAGAGAGCGCCCGACACGGCTATCCCGAAAAAAACAGCTCCGAGGAGCAACCATCATGAATCGAGCCGTGAAAACCTACATCAGAACAATTTACGACACGTTCTATTTGCGGCGAATGGTCAAGTTGGAGAGGGCCCTAAAAACTGGGCTCCGACTCCTCGAGCGAGCACTCGTTTGTAGCGACAGGCGCACGCGCCCGCGTGTTTACGCACACACGCCGTCAACGCACGAAAACACACGCTATCTGGACGCCATTCAGCAGTGTCGCTCATTGAATCCCCTATAAAACAAGCCGACCGACGAACACAAGAATTACCATTTTTATTCAATGTAATCCTATTGATTGTAAACTCCCATTAAAAGGAAACAATGTGGCAGCGGCAGGAGATTACTGCACCGCGGTACGGGCCGGATTGGCATCGCCCGCCACGCAAACCACTTAGGCGTTTGTAAGTTTAAAAGTGAAGGTTAAACTGCTCGTTTTGTTATTAAACCAAGTAGGGTGTGATGACACTTTAAAAGCACTTTGCACTTTGTGGCCGTGGCGCGGAAGGGCCTTGGCTAATTCTCGCGAGCGGCGCGCGTGCGATTTGCATTCCGGCCGGCGAGCGCGGGATGGCGCCGCGACAATGCCCACATTGATCGGCCGCGGCGCAAAAACGACTCTGAATGTTTGGAGCGACGCGGCACCGAGAGCGGGTCATTAAAAAGAGACCCTTTATTCCCCGCGGAGGCCTCGCTTGTTCTCGCTCATCGCCGAAGGAAAAAAAAAATGATCCGGGCAACGGAGAACAGAAGAGAAAGAGACGCGGCGGAAAAGAAATCCTGCAGAACTTAACCGCGGAGAGGTTCCCATCGGCAAAAGACGCGCTGGCACAGGAGCGCGCGTGGCATTGCGTTTCATGTGGTCAGCGACCATATGAAGCTCGTTTGGCCGACAAAACCTTGGGCTATTGTTTGCGCGGCTCGGGATTACAGTAAGAGAATAAGAACATGCTCCATAAAGTTAAACTAAAAGCGACACTGGACTCTGTGTAAAGTGGCGGCGGCCAAACCCCCCCGCCGCTGCCAATCAAGCGGCGGACAACAGAGAGGCTTTGTGTGCGCGGCTCGCCGCCGGCTGGCACGGCGAGCGGGCGAGCGCGGAGCGCCCGGCTCCGTCGAGCGCCGCTTCACCGCGGCCCCACCGTGATTAGATAGGGTCCGCGCGGTTCACATGTCCTGTGTTATATTGCAAAGGTCTCGTTGAAAGTTCAGCTTTGTGAATATCTCCTTGTTAGGTCAACACTCGGAGAGTAATATACTCGCCGCGTGTATTTTTTCTTATTCCCCGTCGCGTTAACGTAATCAGCCCCCCCGCCCCCCCGCGGAGGAAGCGCGTATCGAGGAGCCTTTGAAGTGTTTCAGATTTTCGAAACGATAACACGATAAATGAAGTCACGGAGAGGATATATATTGAAATAACGCATTTGACGAATGGAGGTACGATATCACGTTCGCGGAACGAGGAAAAAAAATCCCCCGCATTCTTAAACAAACAGCATTTGTATGAATGAACGGCGTTCGGGGTCGTCGCGATCGCTAGAATTACAAAAACACGCATCCATCCTCGCGCTGCATCCAGCATGAGGGCGTCTTGCCAAGCGGGCGGGCGACGGGCGGGCGACGGGCGGGCGAGCGGGAGCGACGCGCGGCGACGACGCAGCCAGCGCGACCCCGGCGCGTTCCCCGGGGTCGGGTTGCGCCCGCCGCCGTCGCATCGCTTATGCCGAGTCGTGATTATTGCAAATCTCGATTTGCGTTTGACATGTTGCGAATGTTGCACTTGTTCCCTCTCAATGTTGAATACCTATAATTTTGTTTTTCCCATCGCAATGTGTAACTATTATTATTATTTGTTTGTTTGATTAATTACGTGCAATGCTGCGCGTAAATGTTTTTTTGCTTGGTTAATTTGTTACTTTTATATATTTACTATAGCTCGCGGCCTGCTGTCAACCAGGCTAAGGCTACCACTAAACCCCACATGCGGACTGAGCTAATGCTGGTCTACAGCAATCGCAGTTATGGGTTTTATTGAAATTTCATGGAAATATACCGATGTAGGATTTTCTTGGCTGAAGAAACACCTATAGAGCCCTCCAGAGTGGGAGGCGACACGTCGCGAAGGAGAGCGGGACAATACTCGATACGGCTATGGAAAAAGCAATTCTCATTTCATAGAAATATTAAAGTACGACGAAAAAAAAAGTCACACTAATTTTTCTATGAAATTAAAAAGCACAAATCCTGTGTGTAGAAAATAAATATATGCGGTTTTGAATTAATTTTGCTTTCAAATTATAATACAAATTTATTCCACCATCATCCAGTCCCTCACCCATTCCATTATAACTACAATGCTTGTCACATGAAAGTGAAAGTGTCTTGTGTAATTCTTTTTCACACGAAGCAGCAACTGTGCACAAAGGAAATTTCTAATTTTAACTAAAATTACGGGTGACTGTTGTGTTGCATGACGTCTAATCCGGTAAGAGAACCTTGCACAAGCAGCGCGATTATGCGCAGATACGACAAACGTATTTCTTTGTATTGATTTATGTTTTCACGGCTCGATTGATGATGGTTGCTCTTCAGAGCTGTTCTTGATTATGCTTCCAAAGTGGGAGGCAAAACGTCGCGAGGGAGCGATGGAAATCGCTCCACACGGTTATTCCGAAACAACAGCTCTGAAGAGCAACCATCATGAATAGAATAGAGCTGTGAAAATCTACATCAGGCCTGCAATTGCTTGCTCGTAGCTCTGCTGGAGGAAGGGCCTCACTACCCATTGATACTGCTGGGTGGACCGACGCAGGTCCATGTGAGAAACGATGCCCTCGTTCCAGGTGCCCTGACAGGAGATGGGACGGGCGGCATCGCTTGCCGCTGATGTCGTGGCTGACATCAGGGGCAAGTGATACCTGACCCGGGCCGAGGTCCCTTACCCGCTTCATCAACCTGCACCGACCCGCACTGACCAGAGTGATGAAGTAACAGCAAACAACCCCCATAACCGGGAGTAGGCCCGCACCCGGCACTGGTTTCACAGAGGGCTGGACTGTTGTTGTCATTATTATTTACCCAGCCAGAGGATTGATGGGCGGCACGGTGGCCTAGCCACCGTGCTTGGGTGCTTTTCTGTTTGGAATTTGCATGTCCTTCCCATGTCCACGTGGGTTTTTGCCGGGCACTCCGGTTTCCTATCACAGTTCAAATATATGCTGCTGCATAGGTTAATTGGCCTGCGGACTAAATTGCCCGCGGTACCCTGTAATGGACTGGCGTTCTATCCTGGGTATAGCCCTGCCTTGCGCCCTGTGTCTGCCGGGATAGGCTCCGGCTCACCGCAACCCTGTACATAATTAAGCGGTTTCTGACAATGAGTGAATGAATGCACAGAGCTAAAAACAAGTTGCCACATTTTCCGGAGCTGAGGCCTATTCTCGGGTTGTCGCCGCCGCCGTGTGTTTGACGCCAATTTTGTGTAAGAATGCAGAGGCACACTCATGATCTCTTAATCACATGAAATCAACTCTGCAATCCCTCAGTCACACTACTATTATAGCTGATGGAATCTCGCTTACATTTGCATTTTACGCGTTGCAAAGTTTTAAATTAAAATCTAAATTTCCAGTAAATATCCTCTTTTTCTCAATTCATGGCCTGCATGTTTTTTAAAATGGTGTGTTTGAAATTGAATGCATATTGCCTGCGGGAGGCATGGCTGAATATTCATTCAAAAAATATTTGGTTTTGTTACTTTATTCCTGTTGTAATGTAACGAAATCATTGTCGGCTTTATAACTGCCAAGAAATCACTGATAAAATTTGACTCGTCAGAACAACAGTAATCTACAAAAAAAATCTGAGAGTATCGCATGCTCGTGCCAATCACTGGTGAAATGGAAGTGGGTGAATTCAGGCGTGCTTGGGTCAAGCCGTCTGGGTGTACGGAGCTCAATCGCAATCTCAGCGGCTGATCTTTGCAGGTGAGATAAAGTGAGTGCCAAAGGGTCCTGTGGGCCACAACGTTGTGACGTTAGAAAGTTTTTGCCAATCTCCACATCTGATGTAGGTTTTCACGGCTCCATTCATGATGGTTGTTCTTCAGAGCTGTTATTTCGGGATAACTGTGTCGAGCTATCTCCCTCTCTCCTACGCGATGTTTCGCCTCCCACGTTAACGCCTGATGATGCTTCCAACGTGGGAGGCGAAACGTCGCAAGGGAGAGAGGGAGATCACTCGACACGGCTATCCCGAAAGAACAATTCTGAAGAGCAACCAACAATCTTCACGTCTCTTAGAGATACTGGCAGCAGTCAAATGCCCCCATACCGGCCACAAGTGTGGATTCAGTCACCGCGAGTCTCATTCAACTTTGATACACTGTGGACCTCGTGCCCAGAATACTGGGCACTTACAAAAGCTGCAATTGCAGAAATAGCTGTAATTGCAAAAATTGATATGTGCTATAAAGGGCTGCATATTATCTTTCCTTTTATTATGCAATACGCTTCTTCACTGTATACCCATCGCATTGTTAGACTGTTGCACTTCTCTGCGTGTGATTCTTCTTCTTTGCGATTCTTCGAAGTGCAATGGTCAGCTTCTGGACATCGTTGTCTTTCAGCTCGGCTTCGAAGTGTTTGGTAGAATTCGCAGGTAATACCAAGTATTACTTGACAGGGATTGCGACGTGAACGCTTCTACCTTGACCCCCTGCGTGTGATTAATTTATTGGCATTATTGGTTATTTTGGTCCTGGGAAATACTGTTCTAATGTTTATTTTATGATTATGATTATGGTTTCTTTATTGCACAATTTAATGCCGTCATTTCGTCGTATTACCTTGTGGTTTTATATATTATTTGCGTTGGTTAGTTCGAACGTTTGTTTTATTGCATGGAATCCCGCGTCCAGAGCTTGCAAGTTCACGGGATTTTTTCTGCGGCAATAAGAAACATCTATCGATCAGAACCATGGGGATTTTGCTATTTATCCCAGACACTAGATCGCAACCTGTACTATTTTAGCTTAGAATCACATTTTTGAGAAGCTAACTTCTTATGGCAGAACCTCCTTCCGGGGATTGCGTGGCACGGTTACCAATTTTTTTTATCGCGCATCACATGGGCCTTGTGAAATACTGGATTTCCAGATAGGACGATCGCAGATAAACGTCAAAAACGTAATGAATGTGCAGGATGTGTGCACCCAGAGCCATTGTACGAGTGAGAGCAGGAAGCGAAATTCAATCATCTCCCCGTGTCAGTGTTCCCGTGCAATGATATAAAAAGCCCCGCATTGTTCACGGGGCACACAGACGAGGTGCGAGTGCCAGAGGGAGGACTCGGAGCCAGCGTCCGAAACAGGATGAGCCAGCCGCCGGCTGTCTCTACGTCTCTGCACCTCGCCGCACGAACGACAAGTACGTGCGTACTTGACGCCGGATCCGCCGTTGATTCATAGCGCGCTGAAAATACAAGGTCGTTTTAAAATAAACTTAATGAAGTGTTTATTTCCTCTTTTATTGTTTGGCTTTATTTCTGTGTGCCCAGGAGGTTAATTTTTTTTTTAAATGTTCTCGTACTGACCCGTTTTCCACGCGCAGGCGATTAATAATTCGCCCCCCTACTCCTTAATGGCAACGAACCAAATCCTGGCCCTACCCCCCCCCCCTACCCCCCCGAAAACAGCACTGCTCATTATCAAACGTGCAGCATTAAAAACGCCGGGGATTATTCGATCTTTTGATTTGGCCAGCACACGGTTATTTTCGAAAACGATGGAAATTCCCAGCGGCGCGGAGAGAGAGAGCGAGCGAGAGCTGCGTGGGTTTTGAACGCTCCGCGGCGCGCTCGGCCGCTCGGCGCCCGTGGCGGTGCGCCAGGCCGCTGGATGCGCTCGGTTTTCCCATGAGACTTTGCGAGCCGCTGGCTGCGTATGTTTGAGAGCGTGTCGGCGCTCTGTCTCGACAAACACGCGTTGCTTTCTGTTGGCAACACCGTCGGTGCGCGTGTTGTATTGCACGTTACAAATTGACGCCGTTTGCTCATTTCACAGTCGTTTAGTTCGGTCATGGCGTCCAGCGTTTCTGTTTTATTAGTAACGCTATTAGAACACATAACGGTGACGTTTCATTACACTGCGGTCGTGTAATGTAACGGCATATCCATTTTTCCGCCCTTTGCAAAGTTTTGTGCGCTTTATTAAATGTGTCCTAGCAAATGGGGCTGGAAACTCGATCTCTGTCAATAGTTACTTTAATTAAGTTACGTTGGTTATTCAATTTCCATTTTCCCTTCAAAGGTTACGTAACTTTATATGCAGCCTATTTGTACGTAAAATAGTTGATCGGCAGGTCATGCATGGTGGGTTAAAGTGTGGGTAGGTCCACCTCTTCCAAGACATTCCAGCATGGAAGTGTAGAAGAGTAGGCCAAATAGCCTTTGATTGGGGCCCTCCAGAGGTCACCCAAGAGGAGGACCTTCTGCAAGCAGTGTCGTGAGTAGGCAAGTGTGGGACTGCGCCTTTACTTTCACCATTTTTGCCTATTATACATATTTGCATTTTTCCAGAACATCTTGTTGTTTTCCTCTCGTAATGTTCCGAGTGCCTCTCACAACAAACCTGTTACCCGACTAACAGAAGGCTGTTTTAGTTCACGGCGATCACATTCATCCAAACGCAGCCCGAAACGAAAAAAATTCTAACACCGTTCATACTAAAGTCTGGAATATATTTTGTTCCAGTAGCAGCTCTCCGTTCAAAAAATATGGTTTTAATTCTTTCTGGGACGAACTATAAAAAGCTACCGTTGTGCGAGCAGCTTGCACGACGAAAAAAAAACCCCACCTTGTGCTTAAATTGCTGTGCCAGGTGCTGGAGGGAGGTATTACACCCGCAGCCAAACCACTGGTGCAAACATTAAAATATTTCCACGGATGTCCTTGATTGATGGGCCACAGTGTGGGCTGTGCTCCCAGGGATGACCTCAGAATTTCTACCTGGCTCAATGGGAGGCCAAATCACAAACTCATTTCGACCACATTAAAAGCAAAAAAAAAACTATCGTTGCCATGAGAACTGAGTTGGATCAGCGCGAGATTTATTATTTGTTTTTTGTAGAAATGGCTTAGAAAAATAGTCGCTGTGTGACCTTCAATTGATGAGAATGTGCACGGTTTTATGTTATTCATTGCACAATCAATCTCAGTCACAGGGGGCAGGGGATATTTTGTATCGGCCTCGTCTTTAGAATATTTTACACAAAACGCGTTGTTATTAAATCACCAGTTATAACGTCATTGTTTTGCAATAAAGGTCAGTAAAGCTTCTAACCTGATTTAAAGCAGCATGCATAAAACAATAAACTCCTACCGGTATGACTTTACCAAAGAAAAACTCAACTGGTATTAAAATCGTCCGATTTATTCTACATCTAACAAAAATACAACAGCTTCAATTTTTCCAAAATTAGCATACTGCTCGTGTAGAGTAATTTAAATGTCATGCAACGAACATTAGATCATACCTGAATAGGTGAAATAACTTCAGCAGCATATTGTGAAAGGCTCTAATTATTATAATTGCAACTTAAGTCGACAGATCTGCCGGGCTTCATTTGCCAGCGTCGGGCACAGCTCGCTGTCGGAGCTCGTTAAACGTTTATAAACTATGGCTTAAGCTCCCATTTCTGAGCAACCTTATAGACGTATCTCGGTCAAGTGTCACTTTATCACGCAACGCATAAAAGCACCATCATCACAGATGTTCTGATGTACGTTTATCCGGCTCCATGTATGCGCATTGCTCTCCATAGCTGTTATTTCGGGATAGCCGTGTCATTGAGCGTTCCTTCTCTCTCGTTCGCGACGTTGGAGAGCAATCCACATCGTCGATTTTTGTTTCTAAACCATCTCTCGACGGTCATGACACATTAATGGTCCGACGTATCAACACATCAGCAAACCCCATGGGACAGCTGCGGACGGCTATCCGTCGTACAGAGAGAGCCGATTGAATCCACACGTCGGCCGTGCACGATCACCGCTGGGACCGGCGGGCGAGCTATCTGCGAGCGTCGAGCGCGGAGCGGGACGTCCGTGGGAGACCGCCGGCCGCAGTGTTGCGTCAGCCGTGATTGACACGTGCGTGCCGGCCAATTTCATGGCAGGGATGCGCAGCTGCTCGCGAGATGTCGGCCTGCAGCAAACATGTGTCGGAGCGGTGTCGCCGCCATCGTCACCCTCCCCCTTCACGCACTCGCTACCCCCCTCCGCTGTCACAAAGGCGTCTTCACACCCGTCAATCAACTGTGGCCCGCGCCAGCGTTTAGTATTCAGCACGAGATCGTCAAAGGAGAATCCACCTTCGACATATACACGCGTAGCGCGTTTAACCGCCGATAGGAATATCGGCGGTTAAACGAGGAAACGTCATCTCATGCTGCGCTCTTATTAAGACCACCGTCACCTGGAACGCGACGTCACCGTCACGACGAGCATCGCCACGACCGCCGCCTCGGTGCCCGACGACGGGACATGCGACGCCGCCCGGCAACGCGATCGAGCTCCCACGCTCGCGGTCGCTCCGCCCGTGCCGTTCCCCGTGGGTCGGGTGGCGGGCGACCGCCCTCGCCGCCCGCTCAGCCGAATTTGCGCACCTGTCCGCGCGCGCGCCCCACGCGCACCTGTCCGCGCGCGCGTGGTGCCGCGCGCGCCCCACGCGCACCTGTCCGCGCGCGCGCCACGCGCCAGCTCCGGGGAGCGGCAAGGCGGCGGCTCGCGGGCGCTCTAGGGTTTCGGTGCCGCGGTCCGCACGGCCACCGGACACGGTCGCGGCGCCGCGTTCCGCCGCACGGTTCGTATGACCGCGCCGAGATTAATAAATCTGCCGAGGGCCAAAAGCAATATTTGCGCAGGCTTTGTAAAGCGTGCCACTGGAATCGCGTGCCGCGTTACGTCTGATTCACGACACGGACGCTGATTTCACGACGTTAGGGTCGGTTAAATGATTTATGAGATGAGATTAGAAAAAGCAAAACGGAGCCGGGTGCTTTCCTTACGACGGCCTAAAATATCACAAATTGTTCATTTTACGCGTATTGAATACCGTAAGAAAATAACCAGCAACTTGACGGAAGTATCGAGGCTCCACCGTAGACTACCGCGACTGACACTATGTTTCAATGTTTGCTCACCAGTCAATTTATACAAAAACGATTTTAATGAAGTCGGGAAACATAATATCTAGTTTGTTTTAAGACACGGTTATTGTTACGTATTTTACATCGCCATATAAACGTCCGGATTCAACGGACTTCCGGACGCCCTTTCCCTCGGTCCTTCCCGTTAAATCGAGGTTGTACTGTTGTTTGTTTCACTCACCGGTGTCGGCGCCGCAACCAGGGCGGTTGCACGAACCGCACGCTTGGTGTCGCATTCAACGCTTCCGCGACAGGAGTTCCCACCGCACGATTATCGCGCTCGTTATTAACGCCGACGACAATCCTGGCAAACCCCTAGACGGACGCGTAGCGATCGCCGACCCACCTCTGCGTCTTTCCCGGCCAGCTTGCACTCGTCCTTGCTGTCTCTCCCAGCGGGCCAGTACGCCTGCACCACACAAATAAGCGGAGGAGATTGTGCGCGTCATAACGGAACTTCGTTTAAATAAACAAAAAGCGCAACGGTGAGAAAATGTACCTCCTGCTTATCCGGCGTGCATTCCGCAATTTTACATCGCAAGTAAGTGACTCACGCTCGCGCAGTCATGTATTACGATTCGATTTATTTGACTAACAGCGGACGTTTGACGGAGTAGGAACTACTCGGCGCAGGATTTGCGATGTTTGTTGAATGCCGCTAATAATTTTTCAATACACAGATTAAGGTTTTCACGGCTCGATTCAATAGTTTTCCTAAAGTAAAGACGTGTAGTTGCGTGCTTGTAATTCTGCTGATTATTGCCGCAGGGTGAGCGCACACAATCAGCTTGAACCGTCACGCGCATGCGCTCCGAGTTAATCCTCGCTGCGCCGCCACTTCTCGGAGTCTGCCAATCACGCCCGATGAAAACCGGATTTTGCCATTGCGCGCTTTAAGTGTTCCGTTCTTCTCCGGTTCTCTGGGAGTTGTTTTTTGGAACAGAAACAGCCTCGCAGGCGCTTACCTCAGCCGCCCGCTCACAGCGACTCACTCGACTTAAACCCGAAACTTCCGTGCCAACCTACAAATATTTTCTTTGACCGCGAACCAAGCGTGCGTGTTGGGTTACTGGAAACTCGCCTGCTCACGGAATTAGAGCGACTCCACCATTAGAGTCTGCTGCTTGTTTGCGCACAGTCAAAGTGGCATTTCCCCGTTACAATCCGATACAAAAACTCTGCCGGGCACGGTTGAGTTAAACAGCCTCGCACCTGGAAGGAACAGGGGGCAGGTACGTATCGGAGGTGTGCAGTGCCCCCCCGTGTGACTGTGCTGTACAGTGCATTGTCCACAACTGCATGCTTGATGTTAGTAAAAGGGATATCTTAGTTTCACTTAATGAGATGCGGGCCGCTCGGTGGCGTCGTGAGTAGCGCTGCCGTCTCACAGCAGGAAGGTCCCGGGTTCGAATCTAGGCTCGGGTGTCTTTCTGTGTGGAGTTTGCATGATCTCCCCGTGTCCACGTGGGTTTTCGGCGGGCACTCCGGTTTCCTCCCACAGTCCAAACACATGCTGCTGCATAGGTTAATTTGGCCTGCTGACTACATTACTCCCAGTGCCCTGTGATGCACTTGTGTCCCATCCTTGGTATAGCCCTGCCTTGCACCCTGTGTCTGCCGGGATAGGCTCTGGCTCACCACGACCCCGCGTAGGATTAAGTGGCTTATGACAATGAATGAATTCATGAATAATGAGATGTCGACGAAAAATGATTGAAAAAATTAATCAGTCAATGTTTATCCCTCCCTGACAGGCCAGTGGTGGAAACGGAACATTCTCATGCAAGAGACCAGTCCATGGAATAGACAACCAATGTTGAACAGTAATCTAAACAAACCAAAACCAACCGAGCAGTTAGTCGCACCGGATTAAAACACTTCGAATTAGTACGACGACGTATGCTCGGCACGTTTAGATTTTGGAGCCGAGGTTCCAGGAATTTCTCTTCTATTTGTTTCTACTTCCAAAAAAAACCCCACAATTCTTTTATTACGGACGCGTTTCCCAGAAGCGTTCCAGAAATCCGTGAAAAGTATGAGCGCTTTTTTTTTCTTGCCAGTGTACAGATAATGTAAAAAAAGATACAAGGTTTTACCTTTTATGGCAATGAGACAAAAGTTAAGATCTTGAAAACACTTAAATGTACACCTTGTTGCAAAGCGTTCAGTTTGCAAGAAGCCACACACGCTTGTGGCAAAAAACAGGCAAACAAAATGCTATGAAAATAAATGCATTGTCCTTGAAACTGATTGGCCCACACCAGAGACAGCTCTCTTCATAGCTCAGTCTCAGTGTTAGAAAAGTTAAAACCTTGTATCTGTTTTCACATTATCCATGAAGACGTTCTCGCCTCGGTAAAGCGGTGCCGCCGCGGAGACGCGGACGTTGTCGCCGCGACGACCTTACCGTGAGCGGGTCGCGCTCGATGTTGTTCATATCCAGGGAAACGACGTGGTCCTTGGCTCCGACGAAGAGCCGGTCTTGGTCCTCGTCCAGAAGGAGGATGCGGAAGTCGTTGTTTCTGCTCAGCAGCGAGAAGTTCTGCAGCGTCCCCGACGCCTGCAGCTCTGAGTTCGCGAGGAGACGGGGAGAGGGGAGCCGAGAGGACGACGGACAGTCAAGAATCGCCCGACGATGCTCCCAACGTGGGAGGCGATACGTCGCGAGCGCGAGAGAAAGCGGGGGGCGGGGGGGCGGGGGGACATCGCTCAGTGACGCGGCTTTCCCGAAAGAACAACTTTCGAAGAGCAACCGTCAGTCAAGGGTCAGTGAACAAAACGAGCCGACTGACCCCATGATGGGATATTGACCGCCGCCGCACGCTAGCGCCACACCTTGACGGGTGTCGGCGGCTTGCCGGCCGATCCCGCTCGGCACCGCGGAATGCGACGCAGATGCACGGTGGCGTTAAGAGAAAATCTAAGTAACGACCAGATATTTGATCGGGACGGCGTGGAATTTATAATAAAACGACGCGGATTAGGGGGGCGCGTTCAAAGGAATTTTTTTAAAAAGTATCTCTCAACAACTTCGCGAAAATATGCTTAAAAGTCGACAAGTAATAAATATCACATTTTCTGTTGCGTAACAATAAAACGCATTCTTCTCGGGAAAGAATATAAGCGGTAAAGCTCCAAACAGCCTCGTGAAATTGGGTGCAGCTGTCGTAAAAAGCAAAATAACTTAATATCTTTCCCCCGACAGTAAATATTCGATGGTTGCTCTTCAGAGCTGTTCTTTCAAGATAGCCGTTTCGAGCGGCTATCGGGAAAGAACAGCTGTGAAGAGCAACCGTCATGAATCGCGCAGCGAAAACCGACATCAGTATATATTTGAGCAGCGATCAGTTTATTCCCGTGGGCGAACCAGCCCGGTCCACGAGCCGCGACGAGGAAGTCGCGTGATTAGGAGATCTGTCGGCACCGCACTCCCTCGCGGCTCATAGATATACCGCTCCGTCTTCTCGGGATAGAACCACAAAAGTGCCCTTCATGACGACATTTCGCTACCGGCTTTGTGCAACTGCCCTCTCCTCTTAATTACGGGTCACCCGAGTTAAACTGCTTATTCAGCGAAAAACTCGACGTCGCCGTCGTGCAGTTTGCGTCGGATGTCCGGAGAACCGTGGCAATGATCTCGGCGGGGAAAGCGTTGGGCGTAAGTTTGGGATGTTAACCGACCACACGCGAGCACGACTTATCGTGCAGATGTTAATTTGCGCACGAAGCGCGCGTACGCAACTGCACGCTTCGTGCGCAGTAAGGCGACGGTGTTCAACAAACAAGCCATTGGCATTCTCCGTGAGTGAGTCGCTTAGAAATCGTTTATTACTCCTCATTCACAAGACTGTAAATACGGTTTTAAGAGCGCGCTCGTTTACACCACGTTATGTAAACAGTTATAAAGTTGAAACAACAAAGCGCTTGAGCATAAACATTGACTAAACGGCTTCATTCGTGAGCACGATGCCGTTCCCAGGCAGTACGCAACAAAAAAAAACACACGTCTCCCGCCGGTAACATTCACGTCAACGCGTACACGCGGCGGGCTTACGCATTTTGACATCTGATCTAAGAATTACGCAACTAAACATCGTGAACTTGCCCAGTGACCCCTGACAATGTGCGGTTCCCGTGTTAAGATACAAGAGCGAGGAGGGGATCAACACGGCGCTGTAACGCGATGCTCCGGGCTCCGGCCTGTGGGGGTTCTCGGCCCGCGGCCTGCGCGCCGGCGTCGGTTCCGAGGCCAGGCGCCGTGGCCGCGCCGCTAACGGCTCGCACCTGGGCCCCCGCGGCCGCTCGTGCCCCCCCTCGCGCGGGGCCCAGCTCGATCCCGTCCCCACATCGACATCGCCAACCCATAGCCCTGGCCGCCCGCTTCTTCCCTCCACACCTCAACGGCGTTACAATCGGCGTCGCGCCGCCCCTTAATTCCACCCCGTCCCTCGCCAGTCTCCCAGACTAGCCCGCCAGCTAGCTCCAGTACCCACGGTGCCTCCAGCTCTACTCCCACGTCCATCCTAGCCCCCTTTGCCCCCAAACAGCCGCAGCCCTTTGCTCCCCTCCAGCACCTGACCTTAAACTAATTTGCTCAATTAGCCCTCGAGGGGGCGGCTGTCGGATGAGATCCAGGTGGTTTGTGGGTAGAGGAGCCGATGGCCCTCGGGGGCGGCACGAGTCGCGGCGGCGGCAACCGGACACCCGGAGGCCTCGCGTTCGAGGCCCGCGCGTTGGGTCGCCGCTCCAGCGTGGGTGCCGCTCAGGGCCTCGTACAGACACGGGATCTGTCCGACAACACATTTGTCACTTGCTGGAAATGTGGTTAAGTTATTTTATTTTAAGTATGAAAGCACGTGGGATTTGATCCGCACAGCTGTGCATACTTTCGTATGAAGTAATGTATTGTGGAAAGACTGGTCCTTGCCCCAGTAATATGGAATGCCGACCACTGGCTCAGGGCCACCGGTGGTGACGACCACCAGCCCACGCTCGTTTGAGAGCACGGAGATTTACTTTCCGCTTTCACTGCGTTAGAATAAAGAGCATTTAAAGCGATTGGCACTGATGAACACAGCCCAGAAAAATTTAGTTTTTTTTTAACCAATGTGTAAACATACACCCGCTGTGCATGCCGTATTAGCTGCACGTTTTCCCGATGTCAAACTGTAGGCCGAAGGCATTGGCATCGTGCCCTTGGAAAGGATGAAGTTTTGCAAAGCTCTGGGAACGCACGAGTAAAGATTTAGGAGCAGAGGTCATGTTTCATTTTCAAGCCAAGATGTATAAAACTTTCGTTACAATGCAACGTGACTCCAGGTCTGACTAACAGTTTTTCGATTTGCCAGTGGAGTCAATTTCGTCCCAATCTCCTATTTGTTCACCATTTGCATTTTATCTATAATAAGATTTTGAATTAAACAAAATACGTAAGACGAGGAATCAGCCAAGGGAATGACTAACCACGGGCATGTATTCAATAAGTAGGCTCTGACAAGTTTACGAACCGTGTGCACGTCTGTTGATGAATTGAAAGTGAACTTTACGTGCACTTGTGAGGCTCGCTCACACGGCCAAACGGGAACACGTGTAATTTATTTCAAAAGTTGTCAAACAAGTCACCGAACGTACTGCGCCGCGTGCTCACGTGCGCGCAATCCACGCGGGACACACGCTCAGGAAAACATGATTTCAAAACGACGCAACGCAGAACAGCAGCTATGAACGTTAATTGGCTACATTGTTGCGACTAGCCAGTTAGATTGGTGCGTTAGCTTTAGTAGCAGAGTGACGCTATGTATAATAGGGCGACTCATGCGTCAGGTCACCGATCATTTCCTAGCCTATAATTGCTGGACAGCCTTTGTGACGATACAAGCAGCCCACTAGATGGTGTACAGAGTATCTTATGTTTCTTTAATTTGTTCTATTTATTTATTTTTAATAATTACCCCGGTCGTGTCGGCTGTTCTCTCGGCTCACACCACCGCCATCTGGCGGTCAGCACAGATCTGGCCGAGGCGGTCGCAGACCACCGTATAGGCCAGTCTTATTAACAATAAAAGGCTGACCGAGTGATGTTCTGCATTACAATGGTACGCCTTTATATTGAGCAACGTATTGTGTATAAATACATCAGAAGGCTGCAATCACAGGGAAACCTGCTTGTGACCTTTCAGCCCATCGAGGGTGTCACGGCATGCACGAGACACCCGTGAGAATCGCGCATCGATCCCGGTATCATAGCAAGTTCAGTCTCGACCGCTCGTTAGATCAAGAGACCCTGATTGGGAGCACCTCACTTGATATTTGATCGCATCTAGGGGGTCACTGATCGTTACGTCACGAATGGCCAACTGCCGGGGCTCTCCGAGATCACCAAAGCTGGTTGGCGACTAGCCGAGACAATTTATTGTCTTATCGCAATATTCTAATTGACCAAATGATGATGGTCACACACCAGAGCGGTATGGCAAAAGCCGTGGTGACAATGACGACATCGTACTCGGTTTGCACGGCCTCGATTCATGACAGTTGCTCTTCTGAGCTGTGTTTTCAGGATAGCCTTGTGGGAGCGATCTCCATCTCTCACTCGCGACCGATGATGCTTCCAATGTGGGAGGCGAAACGTCGCGAGGGAGAGAGACGGATCGCTCAGTGACACGGCTATCCCGAAAGAACAGCTCTGTAGAGCAACCATAATGAAGACATTCACGTTGGCTGGCAGCACTCTCCAGCGTAGCGCTCCTCCGAGCGCCCCTGTGGAATGTGGCCTCTCCTCTATTCGATTAGAGCCAAGCTGCGACTCCCTCCCTTCCATTAAAGCACGCAACTAGACCCCAATTCACTTTCCCAAGATTGGCACATGCACCATATTGGATAACGATTCTTTCCAGACGGGTGGAGCTGTGCTTAGAGCACACTTAACTCACAATTGGAAAGCTGCGAGTTCAAACCCCATCTGAGGGTCAGGCCTAACCAAGCATCCCTCTGGGCTCACGAAACGCAGTACTGCACTGTGAGACAACAGCCTCAGGCGTCGTTCTGTGTGGAGTTTGTGTGTTCTCCGGTTCCCACCCACGACTTACAAAAAACACTCATTCATGAATTGGCCGATAATATCGTAAGATATAAGACGCAGTGTGTGGCAATATATTGGCACCGGCTAATCGCCGGGCTGCCTCCTCCGCCTCTCTACGGGTTCCTCGCGCCTCTGAGTCGTTCTCTCTTCGAATGAATACCTTCGATATTGAATGAATATGTGCCACGTGTTATAAATAGCATTTATTACTATTATATAACTGCGGTTGCCTTATGAATAAACGTGCCACTGGCATGGCAATGTGGAACGTCCAGCGGCTGCTCGGAGCCGGCCCTGCGCACGAGCGCCGCCGCGGCGCTTGTTTGCGACGCGAGACGCTCTGTCCGAGAATGTCGATGCGCAGCAGAGACACTCCGACTCGATCTCCGTTTAGAACAAACAACGAACTCGTTCGACACCGGATTCGAGCACTTTCCCAAAGTAAATGAGCTAACACAAGGGGACCGCAACTCATTGACCGCACATTCATTACGCAAGTTCCGCATGAGAACATCACAAGTTCATTACTAAATGCGTCAGCCTGGCACTAACAACTGAAGCTCTTTATGCTGCCTTGTAAAAGGTCATCTTTGTCCTGAAATGAGGGCTCCGATATCTTGCCAGGAGGTGGCCGATGACTTGGCATGTCTGCGTGCGCACACTCAAGGGTGGCTTAGCGGGCTACGGGGACGAAAGCTAACGTTAGCGATCGCGAGGGCACGTGTTTGGGGGGCACTGTTTGGGGGGCACACGTGGGGGGGGAGGCACGTTGGGCGGCACCGCCCTGTGATGGACTGGAGTCCCATCCCTGGTATAGCCCTGCCTTTCACCCTGTGTCTGCCGGGATAGGCTCCGGCTCACCGCGACCCTGTACAGAATTAAGCGATTTCTGACTATGGATGGAGGGAACCCTCGATCTACCCTCAGAGCGGAAACGAACCGAACATGTTAAATGCCATACTCTAAATCTCCATATACACTCAACGCACACAACACAGAATTACATCGACACACACGCTTACGCACCACAGTATAAATATTTTTGACAATATCCAAACTCGTAAAACATCGGCGCGTTCCTACGGGCCGTTCCGCGCTAAACTATCGAGACAATTTAAACCAAACTCGAGAATGGAAAAAACTATCGCGGCCAGTCCAGTGACATTAATCCTCGCACACGTTTATTTTCCTTCGTGATTCGTTCTGTCACCGTTTGCTACACTTCTGGTCCCCGTGCCCCATAGCAAAACACACGCTCGCACAGGCGCGCCGGTGGACAAAGACAAAGACTCCCCGTGTAGCCTTAACAGACTCTAAGGTCAATTGCCGTTAGCGAGCAGCACCTATGAAGGTCAACACGGCACACGACGAGGCGGGTGACCGGCACCACGCCCGGCCGCATTTGTCTCCCTCGCGGCAATGATTACGCACCGCGCTCGGTACTATTTAAGGCTGAGTCGACCCAAGGGAGGCCCACGACCGACTCAGAAAAATCGTAACTGCTGGGTGAACGGGATTCGAACTCGGGTCGCCGGGTTTGTAGCCCAGCAGTGCGCTAACCACCGAGTACACACGCACACTCCGGCATACATAGGGGCACGTACGCGGCTCGCACGAACCCGCGTGTGGGTGCGAGCGAGCGAGCGAGCGGTTGGTTGGCGGCGGAGACACGCGGCACGAACGCGGCAGGGACGCGCCAGCGTGGCTGTTTGCCATGTGAAGGCCTCCCCGGAGACCCCCGCCTGCCATTGTCTTTGAAGCGGAAATCGCGATGCGGATTTGGGCCGGCGGAGCAGGTGGCATCTGCAACGCATCAGGTAGAAGTGACCCGAATGACCCCCCCCCCCCTGAAAGGGGACCCGCGGGTGGTACGGGAGCGCGTGCGAGCGCGACGCCGCGCCGCAGACTCCTTGCTTGCAAAACCCACCCGCGCTCGATTCATACTCGCAAAAAGTTAATGTGCACTTGCGTACACAAAGACGAAGATGCCCCCCTCGTATGGCCTTAACAGACTGTAGGGTCAAGTGCCGTTATCGAGCGGCTCCTGTGAAGGAAGACACGGCACACGACGGGGTGGGTGACAAGCAACAACGCCCGGCCGCCTTTGTCTTCCTAGTGGCAATGTTTACGCACCGTACTGGGTACTCATTTGAGGCCGAGTCGACCTCGGGGAAGCCCAGGACCGGTTCAGAAAATCGTCACTGGTATTGGCCGTGAGCGGGATTCGAATTTTGGTCGCCACGTTTGTAGCCTAGCACCCAGTGTGGTGTGTAAACATCGCCACTCGGGAGACTTGTGTACACACACACACGAGTGAAGTCAGATGCGTATTTGTGGGTGAGCGTGTGCGTATTTTGCACGCTCGGGAAGCAGTCATGGTTAGCTCACCGCGCTACGAACCCGTCGGCAATCCGAGTTCAATTCCCGCTCACGTGGTTAATATCAGTCACGAAAATGCGAACCAGTCCTGGGCCTCCCACAAGGTCAACTTAACCTTAAACGAATAACCGGTGCGGTCGCGTAAACAGCACCACTTGGGAGACAAAGGTGGCCGGGTGTTTAGCTAATCGCACTCACCCTTTCGCGTGCGGTGTTGCCATTCATAGGTGCTCGCTAACAGCACTCACGCCGGCAGTCTGTTAAGACTATGCGGGGTGGTTCATTCTATTTGTACTCTGCACACCACTTACGAAATAATTTCTCCCGGCGGAAACGAGAATTGCTCCGTCACACGC
>JAZEWU010000025.1:7562135-7573784 GCA_036362915.1 Geotria australis | reverse complement strand
GGGGGGGGGGGGGGGGGCGACCGAGTCGCGCGCTCACACGTGGACACGGACAGTGCGCGTGTACGAGCGCGGCAACATTTGGCTAACACTGAGAGTAGGCTGTAAAGAAAGCTGTCTCTGCTGTTGGGTCAATCAGGTTCAAGGACAATGCATATATTATGTCATTTTGTTTGCATGTTTCTGCCACAAGCATGTGTGGCTTCTTGCAAACTGGACCCTTTGGAGAAAGGTGCCCATTTGGTGGTTTTAAGATCTTAACACTTGTCTCATTGCCAGAACAGGTTAAACCCTGTATATTTTTTTTACAATCTACCCTGATGTTAAAGCTTCACCTCCTTCGCAAAGTCAATTGAAACCGAAGCCCAAGAATGCGGAGGGGCCGTTTGCGGCGATTGCCCCCGTGTCGCCGCGTCGGTGAAACTCAACCCAGACGCGGGGCTTTCGGCAAAAACAAAACAACCCCTCGGAGCGACAGTTGAGCCGTCAGGCATCGCTCGCACCTGTGCGCCGCGGCCTTCCCAAGGACGCCGCGCACCTGCTCCCGATATCGCCGGAGCAGCGCGTGCCGCCGCGCGGACACAACATTCTTTGCTCGCCATCGTCTTCAACGGTGTATTTCCCAGTTGTTGCAAGACGCAACGAATTTCGTACCGCTGTCTATATATACACACACGGTTCTACACGTGGGCCGCAGCTATCTGTTGCGAGATAAACGGAGCCGAGGGATCGGAGGGCTGCCGCGCGGGCGACCAAAGTAGCGACTCAGTCGAGGCTGTTTTCACTCAGCGCGCATTGTCCTGGTAGCCGCTTGCCAGCTTTAATTATTAACGTTGACACCGAGCGGCCCCTCGCCAGAGTCGCGCAGCGGCCGGCGTAGGAGGGGTGATGCCCTCGCGCACTCACACTGGCGCGTTCCCAGCCGCGAGCCTTCCGTTAATGTGCGGCGAGCGGCCCCGGGGGTCCCTCCGGTGAGCTCCCGGGTGCCCGCCACATCGCTCCCCTGCCAACGTCCCCCACTGCCTCGCCTCGTAACCCGCACCCAACCCGGCCAACGCGCCCGCTGTTTGACAGACCCCCGTTAAGGCACCGCCCCCCCACCTCCTCAACCGTCACCGTCCACCCGTCGCCGCGAGGTCACTCGTCCGCCGGGCCGCCCGACCCCGCATCCCGGCCCTCGCCCCCCTCCACGCAGCGGGCCCTCCGCGGTCAGCTTCCGCACTTACCGCACGGAGTCTCGTTACCCCACGCCGGGCCTGGACAGCCTCTCATTAAGTCGATGTCCCACGCAGAGCATCTGGACGCCCCCCGTAGTCTCGCGACCTCTCCTCACCAGAGCTTCCATAACTCACTCGGCACCGAGTCGAGAATCCCCCAACAGAGCTGCGTCGGATTTACGCGACCTCTCGTTCTACCCTTTCCCAGTCGAGTCTCACGACTCCCTAGACGAGCCTTTGCAAAAAAAGCGGATGGCATAATTTGAGTTCTGGTAGGATCCGATTAGGTGTGACCGGAATCAACTTTAACCATGCTTCTATTAGTTTAAAGTTGTACCCTAAATCAGAGCGGGTGATAGGGGCTTCAGGTTTGATTTAATTGTGAACGACCTCCACATGAATGCCGAGGAACGCCCCAGCCTGGGGTAAAAGCTGCATGTTTTGGACGGTAGGAGGAAACCGGAGTACCTGGCGAAAACCTATGCGGTCACGGCTAGAACATGCAAACTCCACACAGAAAGACACCCAAGCTGGGAATCGAACCCGGGCTCTTCTTTCCGTGAGGCGGCAGCGCTACTCACCGCTACGCCACCGCGCCGATGATTCATTTCAAGCATGCGTGTAGCTTTATTTGTTTCATATGTAGCTCTGTTTGAGAGCGGCTAACGATTGCTTGAGTTTTTTTTACAAATACGATCGTATGGGCATTGAGGTTAGTTTACGACATTCACTCATAACCATGAATCTGTAACATGACGCCCGAATGGCAAGTGAAGCGTTCAAAGCGACTGAATGTGGATGGAAAGCTTAAAGTTGTAAAGGTAAACATTGCCAGAGTTTCCATAATAATGACCATCACGATCTGGAGAATAAGCGATCAAGTTTAAAAATGTGATAAATATTTAATACCACTTGCTCCAAGCGTACTCAAGCTACGATTGACACGAGACGCATTACGCATTTATAATCAGCCTTGCCCTATCAATATTTAATTCGTAACTTAAAACAAAAGCACAGTGCTGACACGATTATCCAGCAATAAGCAAGCACGACTCTGAACGGAAAATAACGCAGGTGATCGTGATCTAGACGTGTTGAAAGATCATAGAGGTCACAGGGTATTCTTTGAGATGGATATGATGAGAAAGGATGCCCAACTGTACTGATGTATGTTTTCACGGCTCGATTCACGATGGTTGCTCTTCAGAGCTGTTCTTTCGGGATAGCCGTGTCACTGAGCGCTCTGAAGGATGTCCAACTGTTTCCCCATCATGACGTGGGACGAGTTAGAACGTTAACCTACCAGCGTCACGGAATACCGAACCCAACAACCGTCGTAAACGAGTTAAGGGCTGCGCGGCGTGAGCCAGCAAAGGGGGGGGAACTGGTGACGAAGACGCTCGCCGCGAGAGTGCAATAAAGTCACGCAAACTGCCCAAGCCACCTGCATCAGATTTAGCTCAGCTGGCAACGCAACGTACCACGCGGGCGAATGGCGCAAAATGTGGCCCGTATTTTGCGCGGTCTCGCAGCGAACTCCCGGGCGGCGCGTGAGAGCGCCGCGCTCCGCACGGAGCTTTGCGGCCGCTATCGAACACGACACTCGTGTACGGCAGGTCGCGCCCGCGAAAGCGACACGCCCGGGCTCGGCGCGCCGATTCCGAGATTAGGCACACGTGAAGGAAGGCTGAAGGATCGCCGGCGAGAGCACGCACGCTGACCGAGCGCCGGCCGAGGCAATCAGGCACGGGCGCGCACAAAAAAAATACAAAGACAAAGACGCCACGTATAGCCTTAACAGACTGTAGAGGCAAGTGCCGTTAGCAAGAACCTATGAAGGTCGACACGGCACAGGAGGAGGTGGGTGACCGGCACCCAAGTGGCAATGTTTACACACCGCACTAGGTAACTAATTTGAGGCTGAGTCGACCTAGGGGAGGCCCAGGACCGGTTCAGAAAATCGTCACTGGCGTTGGCCGTGGGCGGGAATTGAACTCGGGTCGCCGGGTTTGTAGCCCAGCGCGCTAACCGCTGAGCAACCACACAAACACGCGCGCGCGCGCACACATGGGTACGCGCGGATAAACTAAACCACGTGAGCGCGGCGACCACGCCGCTCCAACTACGCCGACCGTAAACAATCATTTCACCGGGCCTGGATTAGTTGGCGATGCGACGCGCAGCTCCACTCGCGGCAATTGACTAAGGCGTTGCGGTAACTGGAAATCAACGTGCCCGCTAGTTACTAACTATTAATACGGTACGCACATGTTTGCATCGTATTTAACAGCAGATTCTTAAGATTTGGACGATTATTATGATTCGGTGAGACTTATCTCCTCTCTGTAAGCCACTGCAATCGCTGTTGGCGTGCCGTTCTCTCCGCAGCCCTGTGCAGCGCTTTGTGACCCTCAGGTGAAAGGTGCTCTATAAATGCTATTATTATTATAACTAACAGGTCGCGTAAACTCACGGATGAAGCAGGATTTTAATGCAGAGATGGGGATCTGGATTTTAGGTTCATAAATAATACTACGATGAAATGTTACACCAGACCTCCACACACCTAACCGTAAGCTTGTGTTCCAACGTGAGGATTTGCAATTAGCGCACTAACAGCTAAATCACAGAAACGCTTTAAGGTGAAAATGAAATGGCACGACAATGGTGACAGGCGGTGAAATTCTCTCGGGCGGGAGAGTGTCCAACACACGAGCCACGTCCCGAATAAAGAGCCATCCAGTCCAGTCGCGGCCTACGCGGCGTCGCGGGGCCGTGGCCTGGCGTGTGACCCGCGGGTGTATTTCAGCGGGGCCCGCGCTCCGAATCGCCCTGACATTTCCTGTCACCACCCATCGTCAGGCTGCCCAGAATCTCTCACGAGCGGCATTAGGATGTGGCCCGCCAGATTAGTGTCGGCGAAAGTGGCTCGCGGCTCGAATTACTTCAACTAACCCCCCCACAGCTCGCTGTACAGTCTGAGAATGTGTGTTTCTTTGTCGCAAAGGGTGCCGTGCGGCCCACAAACAACTCCCCGGAACTGCCGTGGAGCGCCGGGCTGCGTGTGAAGCGCGGGGCACAATCGACTCGATCTGATGACAGCGCCTCGCTTGTTTGGCGAGCCATTTACCCTTTGCACCCTGGCAGAGTCGCGGGCACTGGGGAATAAACGGTAAGAGCTGCCCCTTTTAAACTGTCGAGGATTAATTGCTGCGAGCGGCTAATTTTTCCACAACACCGGCGAGGCACGGCTCGCTCCCGTAAACAGCGTCGGGGGATGCGGAGCGTCGGGGGATGCGGAGCGCGCACGGCCGGGAGCGCGGGACAACGCGAACGCGCCTTCTCGGGGCTTCGCGACGCCGCACCGACCGCAGCGCCGCACCCAATCAGCCGTGGGCCTTGCGCACGCGTGCACCCACCGCGTCGTTTCGCGGTCGCGCCGACGGTTTCGCGAAACGTCACGCGTCGGAAACGCCGGCGCCGAGCGCCGAGGACCCCGCCGCCTCGTCAGACGTGCGGACGCGCCGCACGGCGCGTTTTGCATCGCGCTCCTCCAGTCCGTTGGTTTGTAAAATAAGTTAAGCGATCATTCCGCGGGAGAACCATCTGTTAAACATCTTGCATTCCCGCTTATTTAATGTCAACAGTTATGAGAGGTTTTCGTTTGTGGCCATCGCCGTCGCTGCGATGTTTGTACGCTGCGCGGTATCACGGCAGCGATCTGGAGGCACGTGAGCGGGGAGCAGGATTCGGTCGCCACGAGATTCATTTCATTTTAAAATTCCACCTGCAACCCATTTTACTGGACGGCGCAATTTCCCACGTTTCACCGAGAGCGGTAACAACACGAGCGCTTGAAAATCATTTCGAATGTTGGGCACAACTTAGGGAGACGAATGGCAACATTTAAACTTTATTTTGCTTTTAGGTTCCCCGTCCCATTTGCGTTCATGTTTTAGTGGGTAAAACATATTTTTAAAATGTAAAATGTCGCTTAAATGACCTAATTACGGTTTGGGAATATGCCAACATTTATTTTTTTGTTTTTTATAGACATACGATTTAACTTACATTCTATATAAAGTATCGCACAGCCCTCTGGCCTGTGTCCAAATCACCAAGAATGTTCCCAATCATGGATAATCTTAGTCGCTGCCTTAGACGAGCGACCACCACGTAAACCAGTTGTCACAAGCCACGGGATCTACTGCTGTACTCTACGCGCAAGGTCTATGGGCGCTACCTTCACCAAGACGCACCGACCAGTACGGTGAAGTATGGTCAAACAACCCCCGTGACCACCGCGAGGCACGGGGAGGCCCCCCCATGCGCAGGCGATAGACAAAATAAGATCATTCGTCGTGATGTTGAACTCCGTTCCGATTAAAAAACCGCGTAACAAACGCTGAAATAGGTGCGCAGATGTTGTTGGTTATTGCGCCGATACAATCGTCCGCGGCACGGCGTGCGATGGCGTGCGATGGCGTGCGCGCGCGCCTCTCCCTTCCATCCCTCGAAACGTTCCGGCCATGTACCCGTCACGAGAACAAAATATATTGCTAAACTTAACTTAATTATTAAAGCCTTCTGGGGCTGTTATATAACTTCGTGCCGACGATCAAATGATACGAAGGGAACGGCCAACTACCGCAGCGATGGACCTCTTATCCACCGCGGGCTGCCAACGGGGAGTGACGCCAAGTCCCACGTCGCCTCCAACCAGAAGACTGCGGCCCCGGTGATTGGGAAACGCGTCGGCTGTTTACGCCCCGTGAGGATACGGTCTCGCTGTGACCTCACCAACGGTGGCCCAACGCTTGTGTCACAATCATTTCAAGCCTCACTGATGGTATTAGTTTCGTTCAGCTTTACCGAAGTGTGCAGAGATGATATAATCGTTCGGTTAATCCGTTTTATAATGTGTCGGCCAATATCTTCACTCGGCCAATGATTTCGGGTTCATGGTAACCGGGCACACAAACAAGTATTTGGCACCTTGCGAGAAAAAAAAAGGCTGCAAAGCCAATAGGCTGTAAGATGCAAGACATACTTCGTTTATATAATAATAACAAATATAATGGAGACCACGCACAAATTCCATTTCGAAGGTATTCTTTTGAAGTGAGAACGATTCAGAGGCCCGAGCAAAGCACAGAGAGGGGGGGGAGGAAGAGTCAAGCCGTGCAGTCAGCCGGCGCCAACCCGCCAGTCACTGCGTTCCATATATTATAACGCAGAACAGGGGGAGAACACACAAACTCCACACAGAAAGGAACCCAAGGTGGGAATCGAAACGCCTCAGGCAGGACATTGTCTGTGAAGCGCAGACGTGACGACTGCACAGACACCATGCCGCCCAGGGTAGCCCAGCGGAAGGTGATGTTCAGAATAAGAAAGAAGATTAAATTGTTCAATCCATACAGACAGGAGATTAACGGCCGGTACAGACGGTCTCTATTAAGTGGAGGGGCTGACAATCCAGCCGAGGACTGTGCACCCCGGCCACAACCGTGAGCGGCAGCGAGCGCCCAGGGCAAAAGCTTACGGGCCTGGAATGCACCTGACTGGAAAATGTGCGCAATTTTCACTCCGAGTGTTAGGGCGTGGCCGCAGCACAACCGCGGGTGTCAAACGCAGCGAGAGAAAGGGGTTTACAGCGAAGGAGGCAGGTTTTGTGTCCTTGTCTCGTTCAATGGAGGTGCCATGTAGTGCCGATTCCGTCTTCTTCTTTGCGATTCTTCGAAGCGCGATGTTAAATTACAGTTTCCCATTTTCTTACACAGCCCCTTGCATTTTCATTGAACTCCACATGGTCTTTTGAGCTGCAGAGGTTGGGTAGTAGAGCACAGACAAGGCAGTGTTCCATAGTATGGTCTGCTTCTCCACATTCACAGGTGGTTGGGCCGATTCCGTATCTAATAATAACACCGAAAAGATTCTGCACCCCGCACGATTGTCGGTCGCTCTTCAGAGCTGTTCTTTCGGGATGACCGTGTCGAGCTTAAACGTCGCCTCCAACGTGGGAGGCGGAATGTCGCGAGGGAGCGATGGAGATCGCTCGACACGGCTATCCCGAAAGAACAGCTCTGGAGAGCAGCCATCATGAATCTAGCCGTGACAAACCTTCATCAGTACACCCCGCATGATAATAATAATAATAATTCAATTTATATAGCGCCTTTCACCCGAGGGTCATGATCATCCACGTCGCTTTCTCGCGCTCGATTCCGAGGCAGAATCACGTCACCGTGCCGTCAAATCCCGTACACACACACACGGACGCCATTCGACGGATTCACGATTCGCTCCTGCTGCAGACAGCATGCGGCCACGGTGCTGCGGACTGTTTCTGAAATGCGTCTGTTGCACAAACTCCGAGCTGGGATTTTGAGAAAAGCACATATGCATCTCATGAGCCGTTTCCAAATATCTAATGGGAAATTTTCTAAAATTCTTTCTTTAAATATTGAAATGTACCGACAATATGTGCTGGTGAAAGTGACAACGTAGTGCTAGCGGTCAACTCGCTGCGTGTTAGTTTGTTGTTAAAACTCGAACGCTTAGATAAAACGGAAGATATTGATCCCAAAGGCCTGTCTACTGAAATAATGATAATTTTCTTTCAATAAATTCAGGCCTCTCTCTTCTTCTTCTTCTCTCTTGTAAAACACACACTTTAGTTGTGTCCACAAATGCAGTAACGTACTGTACGCTTAATTCGACAGCGCAGTAAACGACCGCGCTGTTTCTCACGCCTGTGACGTCCGACCGTCACCGGTGATGGAAATATGTCCACAAATGTGTCCACAAAGCAGCGATGCCTCACATTTTTGTCGTGATCTCCTCAAGCGCTATCACGGAGGCACCTTTCAGGTTTGTCCAGATTCTGATTAGAAATGGATTAAATCGCAAAAAAATATGTATCACGACTACAGTATTGGCAGCACGGTGGTGTAGCGGTGAGTAGCGCTGCCGCCTCACAGCAAGAAGGCCGCGGGTTCGAATCCTGGCTCGGGTGCCTTTCTGTGTGGAGTTTGGATGTTCTTCCCGTGTCTGCGTGAGTTTTCACCGGGCACTCCGGTTTCCTTTCCACAGTCCAAAGACATACTGCTGCATAGATTATTTGGCTTGCTGACTAAATTGGCCCCGGTGTCCTGTGATGGACGGGCGTGCCATCTTGGGTATAGCCCTGTCTTGCATCCCATGTCTGCCGAGATAGGCTCCAGCTCACTGCGACCCCATACAGGATGAAGCGGTTTCTGACAACGAATGAACGAATCAACACAAAAACCAAACTGCAGTCTTAACCACAGTGCCGCGTGACAGCTCCCATTCCTCGCAGGAATATCGTGCTGCCAAGAATAGGCCGGCACCACAAGTACGACTCTGGCAGTACACGACCACATCCTCGCTCGGGCCAAAGAACTCGTTGGCGATGAGCCGCTGCCTCATTAGAGTCCCTGCCTCGTTAACGCGCTCTCACTGCTATATTTGTATCACCAACATTTCCACGGTCGTCATTCTTCGCGGCTATCGGGTTTCGTTCGCTCCGTGCGGCTCTCGGTTCGGTCGGTGGCGCGCCCGCCCGCCCGCGCCGCTTGCCGGGCAGGGTCGGAGGATCACGAGGGGACCGTCACGCGAGCCAGCCCCGGAGGGCGATGATGAAGTTCGAGCGGGTGGCGCCGCAGCAAGCAAGCCGTCGGCGCGCTGTTCGGGAGCTACGTCTTCACACGCGTTGGATTGCGCAACCTGCTCCAGTCTTTTCATAATCACGACGACAGCAATGATCCATTCATCCATCCATTGTTAGAAAACGCTTAATCCTGTACAGGGTCGCGGTGAGCCGGAGCCTATCCCGGCAGACATAGGGCGCAAGGCAGGGCTATACCCACGATGGGACGCCAGTCCATCACAGGGGATATTGCCACCCACTGCTTCCTATGCAAGCTATTCTTTACGTTCGGCATTGTTCGACCGCCTACGCTTGTGATAGTGTGCTTCTGTTATGTCACCGCGCTACGTCATCGAGCAGAGATGACACGACAGGCACCATCTATCACCGTTTACATCTCTCGTCACGGAGGCCCACAACGTCGAATCAGCCGAGCTTCGCAACAAAATATTCAAGAATATAAATAAATAAGATTTCTAAAGCGTCGAGAACCCTTTGATATGCATGAAGAGAGAGAGAGAGAGGAGCTTTCATTTTTAAAAAACACTTCATCAATATTCGTGTGCGTGGGGTTCTGGGTGGCACGCTGGCCTCACGACTCACGCGGACCCCTTTATACGCGGCGATGAATACCCCGGCATTCTTTTCTAAATCCCTTCCTTTGTGCACTTCGCGGCAGAACCACCGGTGGAGATAGAGCCCCGCATCTCGCGACATCTCCCCGCATTAGCCATTCTAATGATATTCCGCAATCAGAAAACGCGGCACGAGCCCGTGTCTGGTCCACGACCAGGCGTGGAATTTGCGCGCTTTATAAATTGTGTTGTTCCTTCAGTTCCCAGCCTCACGAAGGAATATTGTAATTAACTGAGACGTTAGATGTTTATTATGAAGGCATAAAAATACCCGGTGAGCTTGCAAGCTCTTTACGGGATTCCTGCCATACAACACTGGCTCCTGTCTCCAATACTGGCTCCTGTCTCCAACACTGATAGATAGATGTTAATTATTACAGAGTAAAAATACCCAGTGAGCTTGCAAGCTCTTTACAGGATTCCTGCGACACAACAACCACGCGAATTTACAAAAATAAAAACAAATATAAAAATAACAAATTAACCAAACAAAAGCAAAAAAACAACTATTTACACACAGCGTCGCGATGGAGAGATGGAGATCGCTCGACACGGCTATCCCGAAAGAACAGCTATGAACTGCAAGCATCATGAACCGAGTAGTTAAAACAGTTAAACATTTAAAACTTGCACGTACTATGCTCTGACGGAGCAGATTCACCTATACTTTTGTTTCGGTGAGATTCCTTGTTCAGGGTAAATGCCGCCTGTTTGCATTACGGCAAGTTACGGGCGAGCGTCTGTGTACCGTAATTGCCTTTTAAATTTGACTTTGAGAAACAACGTTCAAACAACACTTGACATAAAACAAAGTCTAGGGTTCACATTCCAATCCAAAACACACACTCGAGCCGCCGCCGTTGCTGCCACGCCCTCTTTGAACCCGCACTGATAAATGGAAATTAAATTTACACACGCCACTTGCAGGAGAAAACACTAACACACTCTCTCGTAAGCGATCGCTTGTAAATTTAGACAGAGGTGAGAGTGATGGAGACGGGGCTCGGCGGCGAGCACTTAGCGCCGAATCGATCGCTCGCGGCCGCCCGGCATCGCCAACGTTGAAACGTCCCGACTCGTCGATGAGTGTCCCTCGGTGGGCGCGCGAGATTAAAGCGACCGATGCGCGCCGAGCGAATACGCGCCGGCGGCTCGAAGGCATCGTGGGAACGCGACTCCGGTCTGGGACGCAAACCGTCCGCCCGTCCGTTGTCAGAAACCGCGCAATCCTGTACAGGGTTGCGGTGAGCCGGAGCCTATCCCGGCATACACAGGGCGCAAGGCAGGGCTGTACCCAGGATTGGACACCAGTCCGCTGCAGGACACCGGTGGCAATTTATTCCGCAGGCCAATTAACATATGCAGCAGCAGCAGCATGTCTTTGGACTGTGGGAGGAAACGACGTGACGCGACGCTCAGCGGAGAAGTCGCCGCGGCGAACGTCACGCGCACAAACCCGAGGGCGAGAGTTCGCATTCGTCGCGTTGAGGAAGCGATCGGTACATTCGCTCCAGTTTCTAAGTATACGCTCGCACGTAGTACTTATATGGGTCAGAGATGCTGGAAATCGCCATCAGCCGTGCGTTTATGACGGTACCATTAATTATATTGGTCTGACATCGGTTTTGAGCCACGTTAATCGACGCCCGGTCAAGGTGCAGTCTGGTCAGGGGCGTTCATCTCACTCCGCTGCTGGTGGAACAGACTCCACGAGAGCAGTGGTTCTCAACCTTGTGCAGCTCGTGGCCCACGTGGCCCACCCGGGTTTGGTCTCCACGGACCACTAGGTGGCGCTCTGAAGAGCAACCATCAGCTCCTACATAACCTCTGCACGAGACAAATCGTGTGCAACAGAATCTTTAAACAATGATCTTCGCCCGATGAGCAATCCGACGTGGACGAACGGTAACGGGAAGAAACACGAGCATGATTATTCCACGATTTGGTGGAAAACAAGTTGGTAACAGTGACCGATCCACCTTCGTTAAAGTCTGGCGGCACGATCCTGCCTCCTGACAACCCGTACGCGACTTCAGCTGCGCCGACCGCAAGAGCTCCAACAGGACCGGAGGTTCCCTGGGCGATGAGAACGCGCTGTTTCTCGCGGTAAACGCTCCCAGCAGAGCGG
>JAZEWU010000025.1:7529985-7562027 GCA_036362915.1 Geotria australis | reverse complement strand
TCCGAAGCCGTCCCCGAACGCTGAGGCTGTCACCGCGAGACGGGGGTGGGGGGCACCGGGGTAAAGGAAATGTAATGCAAGTGGAATAATAGTTTTTCCTACGCAGAGTTGACAAATATTCCAATAGGAAGCAGACTTTTAAAGGAGGGTTTTAAGGAAATATGTTAGATTTTTTTTTAGAATAATGATGCGCGTTGAGTAGCGCTGCCGCCTCACAGCAAGAAGTACCCGGGTTCAAATCCCGGCTCGGGTGCCTTTCTGTGTGGCGTATGCATATTCTCCCCGGGACTGGAACCTGTGTAATCCACCGACTGTCGGCTCCAAATAAATCGCTCACACGAGGCTGTGTGCCACTACTCACAACTCATCTTATTGCCACAACTCACTTCTGATAAGGGCCACTCACTCAAAACACAGCTATTGGCTAGTTTATCAATGACAGGGGCCAACTTTGACCATAAACTTCACATTCCCCGAACCGCGGCACAAAGCGCCACGCAGCACACATGAGGAGCAGGGCCTCAGAGGGGGGGTCGATGGGCGCTTTAATCAAAGTTGAGATCTACTCTCGCTCAATTCAAAACTGCGCTCGGTCGTGGCCGCGACGTTTCGGTAAAAACATTCGCGTTTTCCAACCGACGCCAAGGCGGGCCCCAACACCGGGCCGCCACATGCTCGCCTCGGCCAGCCTACGCCTCGTTTCCCTCGGCGATCGGCTCGCAGAACACGCGCTCGTTTACATTGTTTGTGGATTTATAAATTAAGACTAATTACGCGTTCGCATAATAAACGTGATCGTGTTTGGGGGGAAAATTATGAAAACATTGGTGAAAAAAAAAAAATGCTATAGAAGTCACTCCGCGCGGCTCCGCAAGACAAACAGCTGCGTGGTCGTCGCGTGTGGTGGAAACTCGCTCCGACAGCCGCGCGCGCCGCTCGCCGTCGCGCTCTCGTTGCGCTCCAACAACTTTAAATGCAGGGTGCGGCGCGGCGAGAGTCGCTTCACGGAGAACAGTGATGCCTCCAACGTGGGAGGCGAAACGTCGCGAGGGAGAGATGGAGATCGCCCCACACGGCCGTTCCGAAAGAGCAGCTCTGAAGAGAAACCATCAGATTGAGATCACTTTCGTGAGAAATAATATTCGTTAGTTGTTACAGAAATTGTTAAAAGTATCCTCCATCATGTTCAGTACACATGTTGGACAAGTGTTGAAAAGAGCTACATAGTAGAGCCGTGTGTGTGGTTAGTTTTAATCCTAACAAAACCTTTCACCTGAAAACCTTAACGTCATTCTTCAGCCGAGGAGGATTTTAGAGAATGTCCAGCGCTTGGTTTTGCCCAATTCAACAAACAGCAGCTGTGCAGAATAAAGGGGATCGTGGAATTACGCAAACTAGTAATCACAGAACATCAGATTTAAAACAATCCTCTTTCCACTAAGCAACTAATTGTCCCCCTACTTTACGAACAATTCGTGCAGCCACTCATTAAGAATGCTCCGTGTTACGTGTGTGTGTGTGTTTACCTTTAACCAAATGTCTATCCAGCGTCAAAAGGGGGACGTTTGTCGTTGAGCTTCATGGCCTGATTATTGAAGCAGGCCTCTGACAAACCACGGTGAAACGGGGATCCAAACCGCGGTGAAACCGGGAACCAAACCACGGTTCCCAAAATCCTGGGTGCGCCACCAAGGAAGGCAGCTCCCGCAATCCGCGAAAGTGTTCTCAGGCCAACGCGGTTTCGCGGACTACGGGAGGAGTGGCGAGCAGTCAGTAGTTATTGGAGTCCTGCTGCTCTCTGGTGAGTGTTACTGAACACAGCGCGGGCGATACATTGAGATTGTTGCGGGTAAACTGCGTTGAACTGTGCGGTTGTTGTCAAACATCTGGACAATGTTCACCGTAAGACGAGCTTCATAAAAATCAGCGAGCCGTCAAAATCATAGGGAAAGTCACCGCGTACAGTATTGACGTGCCGAAAGCCCGCGGTGCATATTTCACCGTTGCCTTAATTGGTTAAGCAGAAAAGTATCCTGTGTAATTCTCGGTTTTTTTTTTACATTTGAAAGAAGAAGAAAAACGTTTTTTTTAACCAAATGGCCTCATAAAATGTCACGTTGTTAATTTTTTTTTATTCTACAATGAAAAAGCGTATCGTTTAACTGGACGTTATCTTGTAATTGCAATCTACACGTGGAATGCGTTATACAGTAAAGGGTCTCTCGTGACCCGCGTCTCCGCGTGCGGATAAGTGCTTTGACAGGCCGCCAGGCCCAGCGAGACGCCGCGCGCGGAGAGCAAACGAGAAACTACGGGGATATAAACGGGCGTGTGTGCGTGGAGGGCGGTGGGGCATGATAGCGGGCAGCGCTGGCTCGGCGCTGAGCGCGCTGGGATACAAACCTGACGACCCGAGTTCGGATCCCGCTCACCGGCAACACCACTGACGATTTTCTGAACGGGTCCTGGGCCCTCCCCTAGGTCGACTCATTCTCAAATGAGTGCGGTGTGTAAACATTACCACTAGGAAGACAAAGGCGGCCGGGCGTGGTGCTGATCACACACCCCTTTCGTGTGCCGTGTTTCCCTTCATAGGTGCTGCTCGCTAACGGCACTTGACCCTAGATCATGTTAAGGATATACGGGGGATCTTTGTCCTTGGCTCTTTGGGGGGGATGATTGCAGTGGAGTGAAGACAGAGAGAGAGGCAGAGGGCAGCAAGCGTAACGATACACAACAATTATAGATAACGATACGCAACGATACACAACGATCCATGACGGCGAATGGAGCAGCGCACCGCGGTCACGGGGAGGCGCGCACACCCGTCACTCGTCACAGCGGGTTAGGGCATGGAACAAAATAAGTGTCGTCAAGCCGGTGTGCTGAAGTGGTAACGAATCGGCACGTTTGGTTCACGTGAAAAACCTTACTAATCGGCTGCGTCAGGTGGTGGCGGGTTTACGACACTTATTTTTTACGTGACCTAACCCATAAAAAAGGCATATATTATGCATTTCAATGCCTTGTTCACGTGCGTTTGATTATTATGAAAAAAAATCAGTTGACAATTTCCAGCCCACTGTCAGATCATTGCTGGATGAAGGCCCCCTACGCTGCGCAGGTCGACACGCGGTGATTGGACCACACTTGAACGCGCTGCCCTGTCCGAGCTGCTGACGGAGAAGCACTATCGCCGTCTTTATTTAGACATCAATAAATCAAAGTACATGCCGCAGTATGCGTGCGCTGTGTCAACGCCAGGACGCGACGTGCCGCGACGGGCCGCGCTGTTGAAGGGTCCCATCTGTGGCCGGGATGGTGGGACGCAGCGCTGCCAAGTGGCCCTCAAATCGGAAGTGGTGTGGAATGACCACTGGCCACAGTTATTCCTTCTGGCCGCGCTGACTAAATGGATTCATTTACATGTCATTCTGGATATTGCCTCAGTGCTGGCAAAAACAACATCACAATCTTATAACAAAATAATAATAATATCCACCGCGTGCACATATAGAATTTTAATTGGATAAAAAAAACTAAAACCTTACGCAATTCCCTTTCATATCTGCGGTTTAGAGTCTCATTTTATTGACTGCAGAAGTTTTGTAATATTGCCTCTGCGATCACTGTCGAATACTCGCTGTCAAAACAACTGTAGAGGCGTCACACGGAGTTACTTGATAAGGCCAAGGGTGTAGTAATACATCTTAGAGTGAGGGTTTTTTTTCAGACCTAAACGGCATGAATGCACGCACGTACGCGCTTGTGTAATGACACGCGCACGCAGTAAAGCACGCGTGACGCGGCGCTGTCGGAGCACACGAGGAAACTCTGCAAACGGAGCGACGTCACGCCGCTGTGGAGAAATTGGATAATTTCAGCAGAGGCAGCGTAGTTATATTTTAGCCTCCGAGGGCAAAACATTCTTTACAAAATCAATTGGCCTCCGCACAGAGCACGGCTGACATTTGTGTCGAGTCAACTCGTAACGGGGACCAGGCCAGAGGCGGGGACAGCGCTGGTGACGGGGTATGATGGTTGCATCATCATGCTTCCAACGTGGGAGGCGAAACGTCGTCAGGGAGAGATAGATAGATGTTTATTATTAGAGCAGAAAAATACCAGGTGAGGAGCGTGCAAGCTCTTTACGGGATTCCTGCATTGACACAACAGACATGCAAATTCATGACAGATCGCTCGACACGGCTATCCCGAAAGAACAGCTCTGAAGGGAGACAAAGGCGACCGGGCGTGGTGCTGGCCACCCACCCCCTCGTGTGCCGTGTGCCGTGTCCACAGTCATAGGTGCTACTCGCTAACGGCACTTGACCCTGGCCTGCTTAAGGCTATACGGAGGATCTTTGTATTTGTGTGTGCGGCCATGCGGCTGAAGTCACGACTAATTTAGTTTAATCTGTACGAGGATGTTGGTCACAGCGAACCGCACCAAAGCGTCGCCGTCCATTCACTCCGGCAACCGCGAAGCGCGGCCGGTATTTGTGTGTTTCACGCACACCGGTGCTGGCGAAGGGAATGAATATCTTTGGTGGGACGACCCGGTCCGCGCTGATCCCGGTTCCGCCAGCGAGCTAGCACGCACACACGAAGCTCTCCACGCCGGCGTCTCAACCGCCACATCTCGCCATCGCTCACTCCCAAACCATTTTCTTTACACATTTACAGAACCTGTTACGTCCCGATGCTAATGAACGCCCCGAGGTCTGCTCTCGCTTCAAATGCGTCCCTTTCACGGCGCGCTTCCCCTGCTGGTTGTTAGTTATGGTGGCTTAAGGTGAAAAGAAAAGCAACAATTGTTGTAATGTCGGTGATTGCTTTATTTGTAGAGAGAGCTTAAGAGAGAGAGTCTTTCAAATGCAGCCCCATCTGGGCCGCAGTGTTTTTGAGTGTTAGAAGGGTTACAATAGAGATTAGCTTCCTTAGAATGACAACAGCCATTGGGCCCATTCAAATGGGCTAATTCTCACAGCCGACCTATTCAGACCGGTCCCCCACTGCGGGGGGGCGTCAACAGATTTACAAATCTACAAGCAGGAAAAAACAAGAAAACAACAGCCAGAGGAGCATAAAGACTTTCTCCTGCAGGAGGCCACTCCATCACATTCATGGGACAGAGCAGAAAGGCCACGGGCTGCCCAGATAAGCCGCCGGAGGGATGTGGAACCACAACCCGCTCAGAATGACGGCCACCGAACATTGTTGTTTTGGGAACAAAGCAGATATTTGCTCACGTTATACCGATGGTTGCTCTTCGGAGCTGTTCTTTCGGGATAGCCGTGTCACCGAGCGATCTCCATCTCTCGCTCGCGACGTTTCGCCTCCCACGTCGGAGGCATCGTCAGGCGTTAGGCAGCAAACGTACGTCGATACAAACGTTATACTTTCGCACACTCGCTCGGTAAAGTCGCAGTCTCACGGTCCGGTTGCGTAACTATACGCGACGCGACTGACGTGAGGTATTCCGTCGCGACGCCGGCAAAACGACCGGAGCTCTCGGTCTCATGACCTCGGCTGATGGGTAGGGGACGCCGGCGCGTCGCGGCTCGCCGTAATCCATCAGTGTCGTAACGAGGCCGGGCCAGGTTAATTGGCGTGCACAGCGCGGCCCGCGCGGCCCGCGTTACATTGTGAGCGCCGACATCGGGTGCGGTGAATGGAACCGCGAGGTGGGCGGATGCTCTCACGGTGCCCGCTGGTGACCCAACGGAGAAACGAGCACGCACGGAGAAAAAACGGCTCGTTGACGGGCACGGTTACGCACCCCAGTTTGTATTCAAGCTGGAAGGAACCGCTGAGCTATGTAGCTCTTTTTACCAGTTTTTAACAGTTATTCAGCGTGGGGAGGGGTAAGCAAGTTACAACATCTCAAGGCACCGGGGACAAATTTAGTCAGGACAATTAACCGAGGCAGCGTGTATTTCGACTGTGGGGTAAAACCGGACATGGCGAGAACGTGCAAACGCCACACAGAAAGGCACTCGGGTCCCCAGCTGGGAATCGAACCCGAATCATTCTTGCTGTGATGCGGCAGCGCTACTCACTGTGCCATCGTGCTGTCACGGTGGCGCAGTTTTCTTAAGCAACGTGCAGTCGCAAAAAAAAACATATGGTGAATGGAAAGCAGAGTTGTAACATCTCTTTATCATAAATCATGAATGTGGTGCAGGCCAGAAATCACGGCGCCACAACACGCTGTCTACATAGCGGTCCGCCAACACCATGTCAGTGTGTGCGGTGTGCGGTCCTGGTCTCACTCATGGCCTTAAAGTCCAACTCGTGAAAGTGTGGCATGGACTCGTGAGCTTTTCACGAATTATATGGGCAAAACAATATCGAGGAATTGAGATATATATTTTTTCTTCTGCAATGGTATTACGCTTCCAAAATGTTTAAAGTTTCCTGTCCAAGCGCAGGCTGCGATGCGTGTATACTCCATTAGGGGGCATTCAAAGCATTGTGGGTTTTCCCAAGATGCCTTTCAGCCTGCATATTTCATTTTGGCATGCATTACAGAATTTTAGATTCTGGCTCAAGACGCACACGTGTATGAAAGGGTGTTTCTCGGTAAATCAGGGGGTGGGGGTGTCGGATTGACACAACGGCCTGCACGTCACACGGAGGCTGGCGGGGCGCCCTGACTGCCAGGTTCGGCAAAGTTGCCGCTCCCTCCTTTGTGATGATAGTGTGTCACGGCGTTTCCTTTTTGGAAGGAGAGAACGGAAAGGGATGGACCACGGACACGCTGTCCTCATGCTAGGCCGCACGTTATTTCCAATAGTCACATCTCGTGAGCACGTTATATTTAAAACGTCGGAGCTGAGCATGCAGTAACTAACCCCTGGCTGGGAGACGATGGGAACGCGTGATGCCGGGGTGAGCGTGCGCCATTGATGCATCAGCCCTTGTATTTTTGTCCCCGTTTAGTCTCGGCGTATACTCGCGACACGATTATACCCACTGGGAGAGAGCGGATGCTCAATCCGCTTTGTCGCAAAACGGAAACGTTCTAAACGCAACTAAAACCTTTTTTTTTTTAAATAAGGACCGACTCGCTGGACTAAGCACCAGAGGCTGCGATTGAAATCGGGAATTGAGAGAACTCCAAAATAACACGGTCTGGATGAGCCCTAAATGGGAAAGGATTGATACAAAATGTAATCACGTACGTTTAAACTATATACATCCATCCATTGTCAGAAACCGCTTAGTCCTGTACAGGACTGCGGTGAGCCAGAGCCTATCCCGGCAGACACAGGGTGCAAGGCAGGGCAATACCCATGATGGGACGCCAGTCCATCACAGGGTTTGCTCAATCAAAGAAAAAGCAAGGACATTTCCCGAATACACTCATCACGACCGATGGAGCCACCGTAATTCGACGAGCCGCTCGCTGTGCGGCACCTGCCACGCTCAGACGTCCTCGCTCACAACAGACGTTGTTCGGAAACTGGGAGCTCTGCCGTTATAGAATAGAGGGCGTAGCGTCAAGGCCGCACACTGCCGCAAGCCGGCACGGGTCAAGTTCAGTTACTTATTAAAGGTCTCCATCAACCCGTGTAGGTGAATGATCTGCTTACAACACGCACGGCTACTATGCGCTCTTAGGGAACGGTCCTTTGGTCAAGGTCACTCAACACAAATGTTTCTCGTGTCTTGCCTGTGCCATTGGTATACCACATCATTGTTTTCATAGCAGACGTTATTTAATCACCACCAATGTAGCCAATGAGGATCAGTAATGATAATTGTAATAATTTACAACTCTCTGTTAATCCACTGCTGGATGGGGGGCCTCCCACGGCGACGTCGGTCGTGGTGGTTGCCCGACCATACTTCACCCGGCTGGTCAATGCGGGTTGGTGGCGAGCATGTGCAGGCCAGGTTCTGACATCATTAGCCACCGATGTCACCCGTGGCCGGAATATAACTCAGGTCGGTAACGCGGGGCGCTCACCACTGCGTTGCCGCTCCCCCCCCTACTCCCGGAGCCACGCTGTCCACACTAGCAGCCAAGCGCACCGGTCACTCTTCTCATCGGGACATTTGTGAAGTTGTGATGAAACGTAATGTGACCAAACTCCGTTAAGCGTGTGGACAGATGTGGCTGCTCTCCGATGCGGTGGTTCGACGTCATGGATTTTTCCACCCCATCAAACCACGAAGCGTGAATATTTTCCAACTGAACCGAACGAAACTAAATGTATCTAGAAACACTAATGTAATATGTGGACTTCACCATCATCACGATAAAAGATCGCGATGGAGCGGCCTCAAAAACTCTTACGCAAGCTCAACAGTAAAACGCGCGCGGATGCCGGGTCTTTATTTCCTGCAATGATTTTAACCATTGCGGTGCAAAGGTTACTTTTGAAAAAAAAAAGTAGTCAGTGATCGAGTGCTTTTGTATTGCCTAGAATAGTCCAGCGATTACCGGAATCGGCGGGTGCTTTTCTTTGTTAATATCTACACCGGTTACGCACGGAGCTCCTTGGGAGCCGCGAGACCCTGGAAGGAAGCAACGTCAACCGATTTCTTCCGGCGAGTGTGCTGCGGGCACAATCGGCGCGGCGGTCGCGGCCCGCTACGCGTCACGAGCACGCCGCGTGGCTCCCTGAGAAGAGGGAGCGTCCCGCGGCTCTCAGGGACAGGACGCGGCCCGTGGAAGCGCTGACGCACGCGGGCCGGGGCCCACGCCCTCCGCGAGACCCGCTGGCGGCCGCCCCAACGCCGAGCGTCGCCAAGCGTCGCGTGCCGCCCCCTCGCCGGTTGCGCGAGCGCGTCGGGGCAACGGGAAGGCCGCCGAAGATCGGCGAGGTTATCGCTCGCCGCTGAAGTTTGCCGCGGCCGGGAATCGATCCCGGGTCGCGGGGTTCGCGGCGAAGGCCGCTAACCGCTGTGTCGCTGCCACCGCGAGTTTACCTACGAAGGCAGTTTTGATAGATGGAAAAATATGGAGTTTTCACTCCCGGCTCAAGTCTGTAAGCAGGACACAAGCGTCACCCGCAAGATTTTCAGTGGGAAACGTTATTTGAATCTGAACTTGTATTTTAGGTGGAATACAAATACTGCAGACTTGCAGCTACACATCAGCATTGTAAAAGGCCACGAATAAAAGCGATTTCACAATTAAATACATGTACCGTATATGGTCAAACACCTTTGGACATACATCAAGGGAATGTGTTTATAGTACCCTAATAGCCAGGTACCTTGTATGGCACGTTCAGTTCAAGTCGACACTTTATATTTCAACTTGTGACTCAAGAGGATGTGAACCGCTCTCACCGGGGTTGACGTATGTGCGTCACGTCGTAAAATCATACGTTTTAATAAAGTCAATAGTGACTCAAAATCCGAGGCGGCACGACCAAGTTCAAATTGGATAAACGCCGGCCAAAAACAATGGCACATTAACAACTTTAAAGGGAAAATTAAATCCAGAAAATGAATTATGGGAAATAACTCATAGATCCTAAGAAAAGCATGCACACGATATATGCCAACGAATATTAGATTAAATACATCACGATAACGCTTTTAAATGATTCAAGCTTAGTTTTTATACCGACATCACTTTTCAATCGAAAGCATTTCTTCGATGTGATTATTTAGATTGAAATATTTTCGTTCGACCTTACCGTGTGCATATAGAGTTGCTTTAAAATTATCCGACAACCCAAGCTGTGCGCAGGGACCAATTTTTTAAACTGCAATTTCCGCTGAAACCTGTAAAACCCTTTGGGGGTTGAGCTCGCTCGCTCTCTAGACACTATTCAGACTTTGAGGGGTCGCTTCGAGTCCAAAACCACACACACCCCCGCAGCAGGCCCTCCTGCCCACGAACCACCTCATCCATAATACGAGCGCAGTCGCACACACCAAACGCAATACTCCCACCGGTGTGGCACGCACTGTATGATGACCTCATCGAGAATTTGTCCACATTCTGCAACTTGGACAGTGTCCAAGCGGTGAATAATTGCGGCGCACGAGAGCGGTTTTACAGTCCGCACGCGGGCGCCTGCCTTCGCGCAGATTACGCCGACAAGTTCCCGACAACTGAAAGTTGACCATTCCTGCAGCGTACACGTTGTAATGTTTACAATTTTTGAATCGTGACGGTTGCTCTTCAGAGCTGTCCTTTCGGGACAGGCGTGTCGAGCGCGCTCACTCCCTCCTTCGCGACATTTCGCCTCCCATGTTGGAAGCATCATCATCCGTTCATATTTTTGAATGATCAGTGCGCTCGGTCGGTCTTACCATAGCTGCCCAGGTCGTATCGTCCCTATCGTCGCAATTTTGTACTTTACGGATGTAAACGCTTTACTGTCATTATCACTCATCACCTTCACCACCGTGCACGTGACAATTAGTTTTCTAATTGCTTTTTGGCAATGATTCGCGAGCGATTTAATCCCCACACATCTTCAATTTGAATGTGTCCACACATTAGGACGTATAATGCCAAGCAGCTGGTTGCATTCCACACGTCTTCCATTTATGGTTTACATTTTTAAGGATATCTAGGAAATGATTACAGCGACCGATGAAAAAATGTAAACATTTGGCAGTTCAATCGTGTAGAGGGCCCCGTCACCCCCATGTGCGCAGAGCCTCGTGGAAGCCGATTGTAAATAGGGGGTAATATTTTTCTATTAAATGCTGTTTTTTTGTCCATTTGGTAATGATTTACGATGCGGGGGGAAAAAAATATATACACGTCCCAGAATGGCTAATTAGGATGCAATTTGCCACTTTCAGTGTGGTCATTGTGATGTCAGCGCTTCATGTGGATTACATTTGTACCCGAAAACGTGGGCACACGATCACGTTTGTCAAACACGTGTGAGCAATGAGTCTAAAACACGCACGTGCCCCAATTTTTCACAATTTCAAATTAACGGCCGACATGAGCGCATAACAAAAACTTCGACCCAAAACAACGACGCTGCTCGCCGTCTCTCTCGCTGGCGAGCACGCCCGCACACCCGCCCGGATCGCGCCTCACGCCCCGCTCCTCCCCGCGGCCACCCCCGGGGCCCCCGGCCAGCCCCTCGCTCACCCTGCCCGCGGTACCGCCGTGGCTTCCAGCCGCCCGGAGCCGAGACAGACAGGATTAAGTGTCGGCTGAACCGGTTCGGTGGCTCCAACCGCAGCAGAACTGCTGTTTATTCTCGAGCCCCCCCTGACGCCGCCACGGCCATCCGACCAGAACTGATGCACGCACCGGTGCCTCCGTGGCAGGGCTCGCACGTGCGCCGAGCCGCGCCGGGGAAGGCCTGCGCGTGCTCCCCCAAAATATCCCCCCGTGTAGCCTTGACAGACCGTAGGGTCAAAGTGCCGTTGGCGAGCAGCACCTATGAAGATCGACACGGCACACGAGGAAGTGGGTGACCGACACACCGCCCGGCCGCATTTGTCTCCCTAGCGGCAATGTTTACACGCTGCGCCAGGTACTCATTTGAGGCTGAGTCGACCTAGGGTAGGCCCGGGACCGGTTCAGAATATCGTCACTGGTGTTGGCCGTGAGCGGGATTCGAACTCGGGTCATAGCCAGGTTTGTAGCCCGGCATAGCGCTAACCACCGCTCCCCCCACGTGCACCCCCTTGCACACACAGACAGACAAGCCGTGGGACTGAAGAGGGGCCCAGGGTTGTAGCAGTTGGGCCCACAGGGTTCGCTGGGAGGCAGCCGGCTGTGCGAGATTCCTACTCCGGGGCTGTTGTAAGGGAACACAACTTTCTGGAAAGAGTGGCATGGAAATGTTCTTTTTTCTGTATGGTAGACTGTTAGAACGGAACAGGTTTTTTGTTGTTGTTGAAATCACGTTTCCAAATTAGGCTTGGGCATTCATTGCGGCTCGGTCTATTAAAAACCTGACGCGCGGGGCTCCAAAGGCAACAACGTTACTTCCATTAACACCTAGGTAATTCCTGCAGTCAAGACACAATTTACTTATGAAAGTTAGAACTCCTGTGATTGACTGGCGTCCCGTCCTGGGCATAGCCCTGCTTTGCGCCCTGTGTCTGCTGGGATAGGCTATGGCTCACCGCGACCCTGTACAGGATTAAGCGGTTTCTGGCAATGAATTAATTAAAAAGTTAGAATTCCATCCTCAGTAACAATATCAAGTAAAGCTACCATCCCATGCTTGCTGGTTTAAAAAAAAAAATAGCCGATTAAAGGCACGTTGAGCAAAAGCGCACAGGCATTCAACAGCTGCACAACACCGCGACACGGCAACACAACGTTCACCTTGCAGCGACGGGAGAGCGAGTCCTGCCAAAGTGTTTGTGAACACGCTAGTCAGCACACTCGCGTAATAATCCCTAAAAATATTGCCTAAATACCTTCCCATAGCCGCCCCATCCTAGCCGGGCCTAACCGAGGGCTCAGACATTCCTGTCTAACCCCGTCGCGTGACCTCTTGTCGGTGTGAAATGCCACACCGACTGCAGCCAAAGAAATTAATAGTCCCATTCACCGACGGCTAGCCCAGCACGCGCTCACAGGACACCATCGCCTGGGCTAGGCGCATGTCAAACACAATAGCACGCGCTCCCGAGATTAAAAACACGACGGCGCCTGCAAAATCACCGGTTACGAATTGGTGCACGACTGGAAAATGCTCCCTACCAAGGCGACAGGCACGGACTGATCTTGCATAGGTGATGCCGCAAACGTGGGAGGCGAAACGTCGCGAGCGGAAGATGGAGATCGCTCGACACGGCTATCCCGAAAGAACAACTCTGAAGAGCAACCATCACGAATCGAGTAGTGAAAACCTACATCGGTACATAGTCAGCAACCGCTTATTCCTGTACAGGGTTGCGGTCAGCCAGAGCCTATCTCGGCAGACACAGGGCGCAAGGCAGGGCTATCCCCAGGATAGGACGTACTAATCTTGGGAAATGTAATTCATGTTTTGTCGAGAGGGGTTTTTTTCAGTTTAACACTGTACCACCATTGTATTCGCGCTTCCTTTCGTCAATGCCACGGAGTTACGCTATCCAGTACTGTACATTAGAATTGCTCCATCAGCGTAGAGAGCGGTTTCATTACAGATCTCACAGGAATCGCTGCGATCTGCCTCGAGGGTACAGTCATTTCCAAGTTTTGGCAGCGAGCTCTGCTACCAGATGAGTCGGAGCGTTGCTAAGCCGACGAGCCGCAACACCACGATAAATACACTCACCTTTAAATACCCTAAGCAACCAAGATATTTATAGCGGTGCGAGTGGTTGGCGTTGCGCACTTTCTTCATCCGAGGTAAACTGTGGACGAATTCGTGAAAGAAAGAGGGGAGAATGAGTTGTATTCCCAACCGGGAGACAAGACGGACATTCCGAGAGCCGGGAACACGCTGAACCACGGATTCACTTTTCCAACCTGAGAGGGACTTTATTTTTTTTCTCGGTACAAAAACGCCCGTGCGGTGCTAATGCCCCGAAACTGAAGGCTGTGAAATCCCCTTATAAAAGAAAGCACGTCTGTTCGATTAAAATCCCCTCCGCAAAATACCGTTTTTTCCCAGCGTAAACCTCCACCCACTCTGAGACGTCAGTAATCCACTGAACTGCCAAACGCCAGAGATGTCTATGTTCAGTGTGACGTATACCGATCCTTGAAATGTATTTGATAAACTATACACCTAGGGTCGGAACGCAAACCGGGCGTGTTTATCAAGGCAATGCCGCCGTATACTCATCTCTAAACCGTATTGCAATGATTTTGGTCGTTATCCAAAACCGATGTAGGTTTTCACGGCTCGATTCATGATGGTGCTTCCAACGTGGGGGGGGGGGAGGCAAAACGTCGCGAGGGAGAGAGCGAGATCGCTCGATACGGCTATCCAGATAGAGAAGCTCTGAAGAGCAACCATCAATTTGGTCATTATCCAAAACCGATTAAGGTTTTCACGGCTCGATTGCTCTGAAGAGTGACCGTCGTTACCCAAAACGTCACTCGTTCAAAAGCCTTGTGCATTTGCGCGCACATTTAAGTAACCCGTTGCGCATCTGTTCCCTCCTTGCTTGATGTAGAATTATTATTATTGTTTTTCTGCTGTCTTTATGTCCACTGTCCTATAATTTATCGCTCTTGCTTGACTCAGTTAATCTGTCTTGAAGTTGTTGCCATGCCGTTCTCTCCACAGCCTTGTGCAGCGCTTTGTGACCCTCGGGTGAAAGGCGCTCTATAAATGCTATTATTATTATCTGCGGGTTCACTTTACTGCAGCGTCGTCGTTAGCTAACGCGGCGCGACCCGCAGGAAGCAATGTTTCCCAACGCGGGTGGTTGCGGAGCCCGATATGCTCTGCCGCAACGCTGCACGCTATGACGAGATCCGGTCAAAGGTGACCCCAAGCGCGGCCCGGAGAAGATTTGGCAATTAATCTGGGCTAAAGGCCGCGGCAATTATAAGACAAAGGTGAAGCGTGGGGTGTGACGGGGTAAGGAAATAGGCCTCAGATGGTTCCCTGGAGTTTTCTGTGAGGAACCCGGAGCTGCGGTCAGGACCCCCTGCCGAGTTCCCACACCCGCTGCTCCCGTGCACCGCCACCCTCGGCTGCCTTGTCGCGTTATTAACTTATGCTTACGGCGTTGCAAGTTGTCGGTTAGTTCGCAGGAATCCCGCGCCCACAGAGCTTGGAAGTTCGCTGGGTGTTTTCTGCTGTAATAACATCTAGCTACATTATTGTCATCAATTCGCATGTTTGTTGTGTCGCAGGAGTCCCGTAAAGAGCTTGCAAGCTCACTGGGTATTTTGCTGCTGTAATATGAAACATAAATCAATCTAATGAATCTATCTTACCGATGAACTAATTTGAAAATTGGTGATAGTCGAGAGGTCTCCCACGGTTTAAGAGGTTCGTCTCGTTACGGTGATTAATCACACTGCCTTGTCTGTGCACTACTACCAAACCCCTGCAGCTCAAAATACCTAGCGGAGTTCAATGAAAATGCAAGGGGCTGTGTAAGGAAATGGGAAATTGTAATTTAACCGTCGCGCTTCGAAGAATCGCAAAGAAGAAGATCACGCGCGAGATGTATCCTGTATGTAAGGGTAAAGGTTCAGCCCTGCAACGCCTTGCTCAGCCCACTGCTGGCAGATGGGCACCCTCTAGGGGGAGCTGCAGGCAGCCCCTTTGAAGGCTGTGTTGACCTATACTCCCATTGTTGAGTAAGTGGGGATACCCACACTTTCCCCCACCACACACAACCCGCTAATCCAACCGCGGCGTATCCACTCTCCGCCGGGAGGGCAGACGAGGAAGGGATTTAACGAACGTGTCCCTCGTTTCAGCTCGAACCGCTGGGTTGCGAGTGCAGTGTGCTACCCGTGACCCTGTGGCAGCAAATGCTGCAAGTACACGATCCCCGACGCCCCTCCACTCGGAGTGGTTGCTCTTTGATGAGCACCTGCATCCGAAGGAGCTGCGTATGAATGAATGAATGACACTTTCGTGGCTCAAGGCGTGAACCCTGCCCACACCCTCCCAGGCACCTCAGGCACGAACATTTTTCACTCGCTTAAGAAAACACCTTAATGTGCTTTGTGCTACTTAACAAATTGGTCTCATAATTCAACGTATTGTTGTTGCCGCAGAATTTCATAACGACGTTAGCGGCTTAATGCTCAAGAACATAGCGCAGAGTTCAAAAGAGCTTTCATTTCATTTCATTTACCGTGCGATTGTATGTACCGTTTGCGGTGGTTAGTCCGAACTTTTGTCGTATCGCAGGAACCCCGCATCCAGAGCTTGTAAGCTCACTGGGTACATTCTGCTGTAATGACAAACATCTATCTACTGCTGTAGTGATGTAGGTTCTCATGGCTCGATTCACGACTGTTGCTCTTCAGAGCTGTTCTTTCGGGATGGCCCGATGATGCCTCCAACGTGGGAGGCGAAACGTCGCGAGGGAGAGCGCTCGACACGGCTATCCCGACAGAACAGCTCTGAAGAGCAACCGTCATCTGTCTACCGTGTCTATTTATACCCCAGAAAGTACCGTAGCGCAGAAACGCGCGAGCGGCGACAAAGTCAGCGAGCGCCGACGAACAAACGATCGCGACGCACACCTGCGCCACGTCCCTGGATATTAACAGGCAAAGGTTGTCAAACAATCTTGGGGAACACGCGGCGATGATGCTATCGCGGCCACGCAGCGTGGTGCACGGGGGCCGCGTCAAAGCGCACGGACGCGGGGAGAGTCGAAATACCACCGCGGGCGCGCCGACCGCGTGTGATTGTTGTGTCGAAAGGAATCCCGTGAAGAGCTTGCAAGCTCACTGGGTATTTGTCTGCTGTCATAATAAACGCCTATCTGTCTATCTAATGTAAAATATACAAGGTTTTACCTTTTCTGGCAACGAGACCAGTGTTAAGATCTTCAAACACCAAATGGACACCTTTTTGGCAAAGGGTCCAGTTTGCAAGAAGCCACACATGCTTGTGGCAAAAACACTCAAACAAATGCTACGATAATATATGGATTGTCCTTGAAAACGATTGGCCCAACACCAGCGACAGCTCTCTTTATAGCCGAGTCTCAGTGTTTAGCCAAGCGTTGCCAAAAGGCGAGCAATTTGGACAACGCGAATATCAATGCATTGGTGGCTCGGGTCTCGCCGTCGATCGCCGCCGTGTCGCCGGCCCGGGGCACGCCGAAACAAAGCCCGCGCTCGGACAGGAGGGACCTTCCACGGCGCTGCCGCGGTGAGAGTCGCGGTGAGAGTCGCGGCGAGAGGCCACGGCACGACCGTCGCGGTCGCGGTTCGTCGGCGGAGCGTCGCGCGAGCCCGCCCGTCGCCCGCGCGAAACAACGCGCGTGGGATTTCTGTCGCGTTTGACCAATACAACTAAAGTGTGACACGCCAGTCGGCGCGATTGCGGCCCGAGAAGTTGAAGAATATCTGGCTTTGTTCAACCAAGCAAAAAAGTCATTATGCCAAGCAGGTGCTAAGCACACTGCGGGGGCCACTGCAATAGCGGCGCGGCAAATGTTATTCCATAAAAAAAAAGCTTCACTATTTCCGTTTGTTTTTTCAGCTGCCCTTGGTAAAAAAAAAAACCCCTCTACAGCCTGCCCTTTATTCGGCAAATGCTATTAAGCTGTAGTATCGGGATTAAAAACAACCGTTATTGTTCGCGCTATTTAACCATTCACAACATGAAAAATGCAAGGAATTAGAAAAATCCACTGTGCGCACTGTACTAACATGTGCCGATTTGTGTGCGGCCTTAACCGAAAAAGAAATCACCGATTTACATTTTGAGCGAAGAAAATTGGGGCCACCGTTTCCCTTCCTATATTCACGCGTCTAATAATACAGCCATGAAATTAAAAGCTGCTTTGGTAATTCATTATATTTTTTTAAAACAACTCGACTCGTGGCAGTTTTGATCATTAAATGCATCAACGTACACCGTCAAGTGCATGTGTGCAAGTACGAAAGTAGTTTGAAAGATTTTTCAGTACAAGATGTTTCACTGACCTCAAGTTAACACTAGGGTAAAGACTAATCATTATTATAAGACCATTATCGATCCGACATAATGCACGTTACATTCTGACGAGGACTTGAGACCAAAAACGATGAGCAATGGGCCCAACAACCAGCGAAGAGAAAGTCTGCTTTCGACAGGACAAGGGCTGCCACCTGGAGCAGCAGAGAGCAGCCCGTCTAATCGAGAGAACGGGCAACTCAGCGACCTGTTGTCTCTCTACGTCTGCGAGTCGCAAACAAACATTGGGCAAATAGCAGGGAGTGTGCCACGGTGCTGATAGGGCAATGCCGAGTGAGAGGGCGAGGATTGCCCATCACTCACCATCCATTGCTGCAAACAACGCAGAGGCAGGAGCGACAATCTGGTTTTCGACGCCGGCGTGAATCCTCGACACCAAACATGATTGTTTGTATGGATCGGACATCTCGGCTAACCACCGCTCGCAGGACTGTACTGCAGTGGTGAACTGAGTCCTGTTCCTAAATGTCTTTGAATACATCCTTCCTTCCTTTATATGGCTGCTGAAATGATGCGCTCCCAAAAGGCCGTGTGGCAGGAAGTGTAAAAATCACTTTTAGTTTTTACTTGGAGGGACAGAAATATGACGGCGATATACTGTCCGCTTACTTGTTAATGTTCTTCCTCAATTTGATCATTGATATGCACACAATCGGTGCATTCATGTCTTAATATTAATTGTTAATTATGCAGAAATGTAGTTACATGTTGAGGACATTTTTCTTGATCCTAAGGCACACTAAGATACGAATAGTTGTCCCATGAACTGTCAACGGAGCGTGATCTGCACGAAGCCTTGTTGGGTTACAGCAAAAATATTTTGATTTGGTGGCTGCCGCTTCAGTGCTTTGATCTTCACCTCGACTAATCCCGTACAATGCGGTTTCTCATCCACTCAGCCAAGCCGCGTGCTCAACATGGACGCGGATTCGGGGTTGTTGTCGCCCGTTCAGGAGGAGCGGTTCAGGAGCGGTTCCAGAAACGGTTCCAGAAACGGTTCTCGACGCCGCTCGCCCGTCACGCGAATTGACGTCCGTCGGCCGCGCGGCTCACCTCGGAAGTTGAGTTGGATGCGCGGCACGGCCGGCTGCGGGGGGGCCTGCGCCAGGCCTCCGCACACCGAGGCCAGCGCCAGCACCAGCGTCGCCGCCACCAACGGGTGCATCATCGTCGTCCTCGTGGCCGTGGTCGCCGAGCGCCCGCTCGCGGGCACCGCCGCCCGGATGAACGCGCTGGCGGGTCCGATCGGCGCGTCGCCCGTCCGCGACACGGAACCCTGAGGCGGCACGACACGGGGGACACACGGGGTCGGATTAAACGATGGACGGACAATCCCGACGAATGCATGTGGATGTTTATTATTCCATCCATCCATTGTCAGATACTGCTTAATCCTGTATAGGGTCGCGGTGAGCCGGAGCCTATCCCGGCAGATACTGGGCGCAAGGCAGGGTTATACTCCAAGATGGGATGCCAGTCCATCACAGGGCACCGGGGGCAATTTAGTCCGCAGGCCAATTAACCTATGCAGCAGCAGCATGTCTTTGGACTGTGGGAGGAAACCGGAGTGCCCAGCGAAAACCCACGCGGACACGGGGAGAACATGCAAACTGCACACAGAAAGGCCTCCGAGCCGGGACCTTCTTGCTGTGAGACGGCAGCGCTGCCCAGCGCGCCACCGAGCCGCCCATGTTTATTATCACAGCGGAAAATACCCAGTGAGCTCGCAAGCTCTGCATGCGGGATTCATTGCAACACGACGAACGCTCGTAGGTCACCCGCTCGCCCGAGCTCTCATCGCGTGGGAAAACATTGCGCTTGAAAAGTACACCGTCTGTACAATGGGACATGTAGGGTGGTCCATTCCAATAACATTGCATACAATGCTGGGCCAGTTGTATTGAGTTTGGTTAAAATGGTTTAGATTCACAGACGTAATCACACCCTCGTTGCTTACAAAATGCACGCATCGACACTTTCCAGAGGAGATGGAATGCAGACAGATGGAATCAAACGCGGCCATCATGATCATTCCACGGACAATCTGCAACGCAGCGCCATGTCGTGATGACGATGGCATGACACTGTACCTGGCCGGGTTGCTACGTTTGATTGTCACCGTAACAAAACCAATAAAGACTAAACCATGCACGATTTGGAAAGTACAGATTTGCGATGCAATGTAGGGGCAATCGTGATAACTGTTTTATTGCAATAGAGCGGATGCTTACCAAGGGTAATAATTAACGTATTTTTTCAAATAATAAAACCCCATGTATAATAAACTTTCAAACGTGTTCCGTATTAATTTCAGAGTGAGACATGTGCTTGCACTGGGGCAAGAAGGAACCACTTTTTCCGTCAAGCAAAAGCCAAGCAGAGAGCAAACGCAACACGGGCGAATGAGAAAATAATGGCCAAGAAAGATGCGGCTCAAACAATCTCGCCCCTTTAAGCACAAAGCACCAAACATGGGCTCTTGGACAACCTTTCAAAACTCTCTTGACAATTGACCAAAACAGCTGTGGTGAAGATAAAAAAAATTGCTGGCTCAAAGGTTTGAATGAAATCAGCAGGAGAGGAGTGAAGACAAACATTAAGCGGGGTCCAAGCGGAGGGAGGAATTGGCAGAGAAAGTGAAAGCGCAAAACAAGAAAATGAGGCGACCAAGACAGGTCAAGGGTCATGACACAGCAACATCAATCTCGCACAGGCTGCCCGGCTTCACGGAGGGTTAGGTGAGGGACGGATCTCAATTTGGCCCGACTTGGCCCCACTAAACCTAATGCCCTCTTCACTTTAGCGCCCCCGCAAAGTGACCCCCTCTCGCCCCCACCGCATCGTCGCCCCCACCGTTGCCCGGCCACATCCAGAACCAACAACGCGAGCGGGCATGAACGCGCAGAGAAATAACATCGGAAGGATGCAATCACTGAAGCCTTCAGCACGTCTGAGCAGAACGCCCATAATGTCTCGTGGCAGTCCTCTCTGCTTTCAATTAAGCCCGTGCTCTGCAGACACTACTTTATTTTGAAAACCCTTTTCATCAAAATTTTCCCGTCAATCAAGCGACACCGATTCTAACCACATGCCATACATTATTTATCAAGACACGACCCCCCCCGGCCCCTCCAAACAAGGCAGATACCCCACGCATGCAATCCCCTTCTAATCGTCCATCCATCCATTTTCACAGGGTCGCGGTGTGCCGGAGCCTATCCCGGCAAACACAGGGCGCAAGACAGGGTTCTTACGCAGGATGGGACGTCAGTCCATCACAGGGCACCGGGGGCAATTTAGTTCGCGACAACCCACACGGACACAGGGAGAACACGCAAACTAATAATAATAATAGCGTTTGATATAGCGCCTTTCACCCGAGGGTCACAAAGCGCTGCACAAGGGCCGCGAAGAGAACGGCATATCAACAACGAAAGAAAAAACAACCAATAAAAAGCAAAGCAACACAAATTAAATGATTAAGGCTGATATATAAAATATAACTCCACGCATTAAGGCACCCGAGCTGAGATTCGAACCCGGGCCCTTCTTGCTGTGAGGCGGCAGCGCGACTCACCGCTACGCCGCCGTGCCGCCCACCTTGCAATCGTGACCCGGCCATCCACAAGTGCCCGTCTGACAGCCCTGCTACATCACGTGTATCTGCAGACAGCAGCCAGCGAGTGACTCTATAATTACCGGCGGAGCGCGCAACGGCGCAGGGATCGTCTTCAGACTTTTAAACGGAACAGAAGGGGGAGGGAAATGAGCAGCAATAACTTGTACACGCGTCACCGGCTTCACAAGCGGCGCCGAATCAGCCCCAAGACAGTCGTGCCAGTGCTCTCCGGCCGCTGGTGTGTGGCGCTCGCCAGCTCGCTGCCAGCGCCTCCTCCCCGCACTTAAAGAGTCTTTAAAAACACATTACTGTACTGGCTAACGCGTATGGCTCACGCGGCACGAGGATTATCTCCGTTTGCCTCACGTTGGGTCCATTTTCTGCTGGTGCTATTTATTAAACCCGTGGTATCGCGTCCACGTTTAAATGGAACACACGCGACCAGCGGCTGAATAATAATAATAATATAATAATATAAATTGATATAGCGCCTTTCACCCGAGGGTCACAATAGCGCTGCCGCCTCACAGCAAGACGGTCCCCGGGTTGGTATCTCGGCTCGGGTGTCTTTCTGTGTGGAGTTTGCATGTTCTCTCCCCGTGTCCGCGTGGGTTTTCGCCGTGAACTCCGGTTTCCTCCCACAGTCCAAGTACATGTTGCTGCATAGGTTAATTGGCCTGCGGACTACATTTCTCCCGATGCCCTGTGATGGACTGACGTCCCATCCTGGGTGTAGCCCTGCCTTGCGCCCTGTGTCTGCCGGGATAGGTTTCTGACAATGATGAGGATGACCAGCGGCGCATACTACGCGGCTATGATGCTGTTTTGTCCGAAGCCAAAATGTCTTTGTTGGCCCCGTTCGATTCTAGTACAACAATAACAGGTTCACAAAGATAATCGCCATATCATTAATTGCAATAACACAAATGCAAAGGTGCAATGCTGTGATAACGTATACGGACTCGAATTTACACAGCAGTTAATTTTTAACGTGTACACAGCCAGGCCAAAAAACAGCAAAGACGAGATTCCACATTGAGGTCCAATACACAAGGCGATCCACTTACAGATACCCCACTGGGGTCTCATAGCCCCTGTCGCCTCACTTTCTATCCAACAGGTGACTGGATGTCGTGAAAGCGATGCGCCGACACCCTCCCGCAGAGACGGTTACCCGTCAAAGAGAGCACCGAGACCGCTGTGAGACCACTCAGAAACTTTAAACTAGATTGTCGTTTCCTCTATGCAACAGCTTCGTATCGTTGAAGGGCGGTATCTGTAAACGGATCACCCTGTACTGTTGCATCTTATCATGGACACGATGTGCGTCTATAGACAGAAGCTCACAGAGCCGGTTCCGTTAAGGCGAGCTCGGGCTACGTTAACCAAGACGGCTCGCCCTGCCCGTCCGCACGACCTAAGGTCTCTGTTTGAGTCTAGGTCCCGGACATCACGACGCAGCAAATCAGTAACGGAGAATCACAAACTCTGTAGCAGGCATGCAATCGCTGCAATGTACCAAACCCGTGCCCGGAAAGCTCCCAGCTAACACACACAACCGTGCACACAGAGAGCGAGAGCGGGAGGCTGAGCGAAACCTGCTCGTGACACGACTGGTCGACGGAGACTCCGCAGGTGTAACGAGGCGGCAGCGAGGCGCCGCAAACGCGAGAACCACTCACGGGCACCACCGTCCGCGCAACCAACATAACCAACTCACTCTCACGGCGGCAACCAGCAGCGGAACCAGGACCATCAGCAGAACCAGCAGCGGCAGCAGCAGCGGCGGCGTGGCAACTCACAATCACAGATCAGCCACAATCCGTCGTCTGTCCGCAGCAACACGCAGCTTCACCTCCGCTTGCAAGAACGTCTTCTCTCGTCGGCGAACACTTGTGTCTTCTCGACTTTACAAGCCACGCTCGTGTCGCACGTCACAACGCCAACTTTGTAGTCGCCGGGCGAACGAGCCACCGGCAACAACACGGCACAGCCCCTCTACACCACGGTGGTGGTGGTGGTGGTGCGCGGTGGTGGTGCGCGGTGGTGGTGCGCGGTGGAGGCGCGGCGGAGGAGGCGCGCGTGTGCTGCGTGGTGGAGAGGAGGACGCGCGCGCGTGTGTGTGTGGCGCGGGTGGGAGCGGCGCTTTACCTGCTCCGAGCGAGCGAGCGAGGGGAGGGAGGCAGGGAGGCAGGGAGGAGGGCCGCGCGCGTGTGGGGCTCCCCGAGGGGGAGTCACGACGCACGCAGGCAAGCGCCGCTGATGTCCAAACTTTGTTGAAGCGACACGCGGTTTCGGTTGAGTCGGTGGAGGGCACGGGCGGGTGAATTGTACTGCTGTCTCATGGCAAGAAGGAAGTCCCCGGTTCGAATGAATCCCGGCTCGGGTGCCGCCTTTCTGCGTGGAGTTTGAATTCTTGTCGTGAGCGCCTAAATTACTATCAAGGAGGAAACTTTCAGGTTTGTCCAGATGCTGATTAGAATTGGATTGAATCACTAAAACAATGTATTTATCACAACTACAGTATTAGCGGCACGGTTCGAATCGCGACTCGGGTGCCGCCTTTCTGTGTGGAGTTTGCACGTTCTCCCCGTGTCTGCGTGGGATTTTCGCCGGGTACTTCGGTTTTCTCCCACAGTCCAAAGACACGCTGTTCCTAGATTAATTGTCCTGACCAAATTTCCCCGGGTGCCCCAAGATGTTGTAACTTTCGTACCCATCCACACTGGACAACTGTTAAAAAGAGCTATATAGCTCAACGGTCTAACCAAACCGAGAATTTCTCTCCAAAGCTGATCTTTCGGAATAGCCGTGTCGAGTGTCCCTCCTCTCCGCTTCGCGACGTTTCGCCTCCCGCATTAGAGGCATCATCAGGCGTTGTGTCGAGCCGTGAAACCTCCGTGGGTACAATGTTGTGTTTGTTTTGAGCTGCTCTCACAGCCACTGGGCCGTGTAAGCGGCGCTGCCGTGCCCACGTGAAGGCGGTCGGGCCTATTATGCGTTGGCTGTTTGAGAAGGAAATTGAAAAATTGGCAGCTTTTGTGGGTGAATACAAACACAATTAAGACGTGTCCCGACAGCTTAGTCACGACCACGGCCTGCCTCGGAACAGACGAACATAGACTGCGCCAACCTTTCGGTCAACCTCACTGGTTGAACAGTGCTTCGTGTGAAGCTTACCGCACTGGTTACCCATCATTTCATACATTGGGCGAACCTCGCCAAATTTCTATAACATGTGCACGAGACACATGTTATAGATTCCCTCCATGTCGCGCGTTGATAATCATTCATTGTGGGAAGAGCCCAACGATTAAAGAATCGTTGCTCTTCGGAGCTGTTCCTTCGGGATAGCCGTGTCGAGCGATCTCCCTCTGAAGAGCGACCATCATGAATCGAGCCGTGAAAACCTACATCAGTAAATTAAAGAATCATTCCGGAACGAAACTACTTTCATTATTAACGGGAAAACAAAGTAAAAATGACGTCGATGCACGAGGATAATCGCATTTTGGAAAATAAAAATGCAATGTTCATTCTTGGCGATGGACATAGTCCATTCTCGTTATTGGTAACACGATCACCCAGCGTCTCTGGGGATGGTGACTCCGGGATGGAAATGCTGGCGGATTGAACACAGCCTCGCCTTCATAGCATCCACATGTTGCCATGGATACGTGTCTCATGTCTTAATACTATTTTTAGTCGCGTGCATTGCGCCCTCGTTTGTAGCTGTTCGGTTGCATTTCGGTTATGTGTAATAAACACGCGATCAAACGTCTCGTGTGTGTCGACTATTCAAAATTGTAAAATCCATCCATCCATCCATTGTCACAAACCGTTTAATCCTGTACAGGGTCGCGGTGATCCGGAGCCTATCCCGGCAGACACAGGGCGCAAGGCAGGGCTATAACCCAGAGTGGGACGCCAGTCCATCACCCAAACCTTCATCAGACGTGTAATCAAAGACCGCCGGTTGGTTGTGGCCGTCGCACAACCGCGGGAACGTGGGGCGACTCCAACTCAGCGGGCACAGAACTCCGACACAGGTTTTTGTGAATCTTGGAAACAAGCGCGGTAGCATAATTAACATATCAATTAGAGTTCAATGGGGAAGTGGGGGGTGTGGGGGGTGCTGTTTCACGACCAGTGGGTGCCGAGGCGTCGCCAGACCTGTTCTACCAGGAGTCGGCATGGATTCATTGTGTGGGAAGATCTGGGGCGGAACACTGTGCGTGCCGGACCTGGAGCTACACTGCCTCCAAACTCACGCATTCATTCACTGTCGGACACCGCTTAATCCTGTACAAGGTCGCGGTGAGCCGGAGCCTATCCCGGCAGACACAGGGCGCAAGGCAGGGCTATACCCCGGATGGGACGCCATTCCAGCACAGGGCGAAATTTAGTCCTCAGGCCAATTAACCTATGCTGCCGCTTATTATATTCGGCGCCTCCTTTATGAAAACACTGACTGCCCCTCGGATCGAGTTTGCTGCAAATGGCCTACACGTATGCGTGCTGAAAGCAGCAACAGGCTGTGCTGGTTTCTAACCGCACTCTTAGCCGATGGTGTAAATTCCACATTCGTATGGCGAGGTCCGATGCATATCTAGATGAGATAACCACGGTCTTCTCATCACAACTGTACCAATTGTATTGACCATCTAACGGGTTGATGCTCTCGACGCATCATTCCCATCAGTGAGCCGCGAGCGCCACCTAGTGGTCCGTGGAGACCAGACCCGAGTGGGCCTTGAGGTGCAAAGGCTGAGAACCCCTGCTCTATACTGTACGTTCTGTCGTGAGACCCTTACACCCACTGACTGTGTTCATACACATCACACATATGTACAGAAATTTGCAACGCGGTGCAGTTATGGCAAATCTCAACCCCATTGATTTTAATTCGCACTTAAAGTTTCAAAGAGCAAACACCAATTTTGAATGTTGACGTTGGCCGCAATGTTTAAATCGTGGATAGAACCGAGGGATTCAACAACAGCCTCCAGGATGGGGAACGGCTCTGCTTCTGACCGTGCAGTCTGCTGAAACAATACGTCCGACCAATAGTGACTTGACTCGGCTGCTCACGTGTATTCAATGTGCCGCGTTTCCATCGCGCACAAAGACGACATCTGTGTGTTGCCCTGACACACTGCGAGCAGTGCCATTCTCGTCGGCTCGCCGTTTGGCATTGAATTATTTAATATGTTTAAACCGTAACGACTGTACATTGTCTGACTCGGAAACACACATTTTTCGTAGCAATCTGGCGAGGGGAGAATCGTGCTCACAAGTAGACGGCGAATAGCAAATTGGTGCGTTTCAATTTGCGTTTCAAGTACTCCCATCAAAACGGCATTGTCCATGATGATGGTTGCTTTTCAAAGCTGTTCTTTCGGGATAGCCGTGCCGAGCGCTCTCTCTCTGGCGCGCCGCCCTGTGTATTTTCAATTGACGGTATACACAAATGCGATGTTCTATTGCACTAATGTAGGGTTTCACGGCTCGATGAGTGAGGCGTTTCAGAATAAACGCCTGATGATGCCTGCAACGTGGGAGGCGAAACGTCGCGGAGGAGAGAGGGGGGAACACACCACACGGCTCTCCAGCAAGAACAGCAATGGAGAGCAATTCTCACGATGGCCTATTTTTAACACGGTCTCTGCTGTGATGTGTCAGGAGAAGAGGCCACTAAAATATAACCTGTTACACACGGGGATATTTTCAGGGCTGGAACCTAAAGGACGCTGTGAGCCTAATGAACAAGATGGATAGATGTTTATTATTCCAGCAGAAAGTACCCGGTGAGTTTGCAAGCTCTTTTCATGATTCCTGCGATGTTACAAACACGCGCATTGACAAAAATAAAATAAAAATTGTATATAATATTGTGATTAAATGAATCTAATTTCCATAAAAGGTCTCTGTTCTCCCAACATGTAAGAGGCAATTTTGTATAAGTTATTAAACTCTGTATAAAAACGCAAATGATCACAGTAAAATTACAATTTAAAGTCAATGATTTGGGCAGTTTAACAAATACTTAGAAGAGCAGCCTATTGTATACTGATAGCAAAGGTCAAATTCGAAATGTTAAAGCTGACCACATCTGAAATGTTATGAACACACAATGAACGTAACGGTAGCTTGGTTTACCAAACAGTTTTGTCCAAATTACTGCTGAAGTCTTTATAGTCGGACGGAAAAAATGCTTTTCATGTTCCCATTGCGGGTAACAGCATTTCAAGGCGCTGTTTACTGGTTAAATCAATCGTTGAGGAAGCGTTAGTTGTCGAAAGCCTACATCGTCAATGCAATCAGGCACTTGCGTTGCTCGACAGCCCCCCTCGTGGAACCCCCTTCCATCATTCCCATGCTTACTGGACTCTCTCAGCAGGAATGTGGCTCCAAGTCCACCCCAGCTGCAAACCCAGCAAATCGTACAAAGAGGGAGGAGTGGTGGGAAGGAAGGGGAAGAGGGGGGGGGATGTGTAGGGGCGGGAGGGGGGGGCAGATGTTATGCTTTGGAAAGCCATGTGTGTGAGAGAGAAAGAATATTCCAAAATCCTTTGGGGCTGAACCTGTGTCAAAATTTGTGACAAAATTGTCAAAACGATTGTGCAGACCCCTGTTATCCCCCGTCATCCCTTCTCTGGCCTTCACAATACAACGTGGATGTACCAACTGTGTATATGTGAGCGCATCACATGTACATATAGATTATGTATGAGCAGTGGTGGGGGGTGGGGGGGTGGGGTGGGGGGGAGACACATATCTGGAGAATGTGATGAATAGGGATGTTTTGTGGAGTGTTTTTTTATATTCAGGGAAATATGGGAGAAATGATATAGGCGCAAGAATAGGGGTGAGAGAGAGCACTCTTCACAGGGAGAGGAGAGAAACCCACGAGAGACGCTTGAGCCGGGATTTGAGCAGAGAAATGGTCTCAGCAGTGCAGACGATTCAGAATAAAGGGAACCCACCCAGATAATGACCATCATTGTGACAAACGCTGCATTAGACTAGAGGCCAATAGCAGGGGAGCAGTTTGAATGTAACCGCGTTACCACACATTCAGCTCAGCTGCAGAAACAGCAGTGGAATACCTGTACAGTTCTAATGCCCAGTGAGCTTGCAAGCTCTTTACGGGATTGCTTCGACACAACAAACACGCGAATTGTCCACAATAACTAAAAATATATATAAAAATATAACATTAACCAAACAAAGTAAATAAAGTGCGTAATATCTGCCCCGCTAACATATTTTAACATGTTTTGAAATCTTAGTGACGATGGTGCTCCTGCACGCGCACGAGGCTGCCCGCGCCTCTGGGCCGTGTGCTGCACGACCAGCGCACCCGTCACAAACTCACTCGCTGGGGTCCCCCCGTCTCGTCCGGCTCACTCTGTAAATCACGGTCTCACGGTGTTTACTTTCACTTACTGGCACGTGCCTCTTGCCTTGGATACGGGTTCGCGTGTTTAAATGTTCTACTCCTGTCTCGGCCTCGAATAATCCAGGACCTTTCATCGTGTTAGTTTCTGTATTCTTGCCTGATTGCTTTAGCTGGGAGGAAAGCGGGCCTGCCAACTTATGTTCCTACGGCCAAATTACATGCTGTTCTACATATAGACCGTGTGTGCGTGTGCGAGTGTGCGCGCGTGTGGGTCAAGTGTCTTGGCCGTTGCGTTGGGCCGTTGAGAAGGAAGTGCAGCCAGGCAATTACTTCATCGAGTGCAGCCGTTGCCATGGGTAATGCTCTTTCCCAACATCAGCAAATCAGCCGGGTTTTCCGACCCGCGGAGCTTCAAGCGGCCAAAGTGGCAGCGTTGGGCAAGACGCCCGACTTCCTCGGCGTTACGCGACGTCACGGCTCCCGGGGGGACAAAACCGCCGCGAAGGGGGCATCGCCACACGGCGCTCTCTCGCGACGTGCGGGGGCCTCGATAATAACACAAAATACCAACAGCGCCGACCTTCTTCGGTGCGGTGCCCTGTGATGGACTGGCGTCACATCCTGTGTATAGCCCTACCTCGCGCCCGGGATAGGCGCCCTGTGTCTGCCGGGATAGGCTCCTGGCTCACCGGACGACACGCGGAGGCTCAGGTGGCCGGGACTCGCGTCAGATGTCGTGCTCGGCCAGGGCCCTCCGCATGCTGGCATTTCGGTTTAAGACGGAACTGTGGACGAGCGGCTTTTCGAGTGCAGGGGTCTCGCGCACAGTGGCAAAGCGACCGCAGCCCACCCGACCACTGATAGCTGTGTTTTATTCGGTCATGCCCAGCTCTGAAAGCAGCAGAATATGTAACGAGCCGGCGAGCCAGTCCGTAACCGCTTCACCGGGACGAACGCGTTCGGTTGTGTTATATTCCCGTGCGTTCGAGTAACGCGTTGCAATGGCGGTATAATGTTTACATTATACCTGCGCGATACGCGAGAGCATCTGGCGTGTTGGCAGCGCGCTCACGCTGAGTCCGCTTGGCACGGGATAACACGGGCTAACGCGGGATAACACGCGGGATAACGCGGCACGGCCTTGCAGCACGTGGCGAGCGGGGACTGTTGCTCTTGGCAGGATCAGGCCCGCATAATGAACGAGCCAGCATGGAGGCGAACTTGCTCCCAATCAGTGTATTCACGCATAGATCAAATGGCCGAAAAGCCTTTCAATTTGATTTAACATTCCGGCCGAATTAAACGCGTGTTTTCCTTATCGAGCGTTTCTCAGCTCTTATGCAAACAATGCTGCACAGTGTGCACTCGCAGGGCCGTGTGGCTGAGAGGCAGTGGAAAAACATTCGTTTTATGTTTTAGGTGGACGGCCAGATATATGGACGATGCACAGGATGCGGCATAGGTCGCGTTTCCGAGAATGGTGAAATCGCTTTGTGAGGATATAGCCCTGCCTTGCACCCTGTGTCTGAGGATGCTTCTATCTCTCCGTCGCGAAACGTCGCGACGGAGAGATAGATGTTTATCATTTTAACAGCAGAAAAATACGCAACAGTTCCAGACGGATGGGAACTCGGTCAATCACGATGGGATCGAGTGTGAGTGAGGGCGCGCTCAGCACCGCGTTGTCGCTCCCGATAGGAATCAGCGCGGCTGGCTCGAGGGCGTCTGAGCGGTCTGGCAAACAGGAAGGAGCAGAGTCGAGTCGTTGGTCAACGTTCGCGGATTAAGCTCTGCAGGAAATGTTTCCTAATCAGGAATTGACAATTTGTGAAGCGTTTACAGGAGGTGTGATCGGTGGTGGTGGTGGTGGAGGGCCTGTAATGTCCGTGTTTCTCTGGGCACACCGTTGTGTATTTAACACGAAGGCTTTCGTGACCAATGACATCCATAGTCTAGCTCTTTTTATGAGTTAGGTGACGTAAAAAATGTGTAAGCGTCGTAAACGCGCCTTTTGAGAGCGAGCCCCACAACACTTACAATGAAGGTACGACGTTTCGCTGATCATCTTCGTCAGGAGCAATGATCTGACAAGTCCCAACTTGTCCTTCCCCGGGCCCTATATCTACAGGGGGAGGGGAGGGAGGAGGTGGGGTGCGGTTTATGGAGGGGTTGTGGTGTCCTCGCCTTCTGCACAAACCGCACCCCACCGTTGTGTGTCCGGCTCGCTCTGGGCTACACATAGAGAGAGGGGGGGGGGAGAGTGTGGAGCTGTGGCAGGTAGATAGGTGGCAGTGTCGTAAAATGACTGTCGAGAATATTTGTGCGACTGTGTCTGCCGGGATAGGCTCCGTCTCACCGCGACCCTGTACAAGATCAAGCGGTTTCTGACAATGGATGGACTGCGCTACCGGTGTGTCGTGCCACCGCGTCTCACGGTGGCAGCTGTCCGTATGAGAGGTGACGTGAACGGAATGTGTATGGGTGCTCCTTTCGTTTTAAAAACACGTGTTATGATTGGCATTGTTTCACTATGGATATGTGAGTGGACGCAGTCTAGTTCATAACAACGTCTCATCTCATTGTCAGAAACCGCTTAATCCTGTACAGGGTCGCGGCGAGCCGGAGCCTATCCCGACAGACACAGGGCGCAGGATGGGACGCCAGTCAATCACAGGGCACCGGGGGCAATTTAGTTCGAGTGCAATTAACCTATGCAGCAGCACGTCTTTGGACTTTGGGAGGAAACCGGAGTTCCCAGCGAAAACCCACGCGGACACGGGGAGAACATGCAAACTCCACACAGAAAGGTCCCCGAGTCGGGATTCGAACCCAGGTCCTTCTTGCTGTGAGGCAGCAGCGCTACTCACCGTGCCGCCCTTCATAACAACGTAAATGTGTAAAATCTATCAAACCATGAATTGTTTTAATCACCTAAAACAAATCCTTATACTGGTGTAATATTAAGTCTTAGCAAGCAGCGGAGACTGTGCATGAATGAAACCTTGTTAAGTCTCCAAAGAGACTGAAAGTGATTGCGAGCTGAAAGCAGGGACGCTAAGGGCACCTTGTCATGATGAAGGCGCGGAATTAGTGCGCTGAGTGATTACAAGTGGTTTTCATGTGGAGCCACGCTGGAGAGAGGGTCGCCACATCACTGCCAAGAGACTTCAGCCCTCTTTTGAAAGCAAAGTGGCCAGGTGAGGCGCTGCCAAGCGCGCACGCCGCGCGCGCGGCCAGGTGCAGCCTCGCGGTCATTAAACCCTCATTCCAGCTCTAAGATATGTTGGGCTTGCTCCAGCGTGAGTTTGACTTGACACGCGAACCTTCCTGGGTTGAAAAGACCATTATGATGAAGCCCGGCGCGCTGGCCACTGGGCCACCGCTCCACACACAGAGACACATAGAGATACATAGAGACACGCAGACACACAACACCAACACACCGCCATTCGCCACTAACTGGCGGAGA
>JAZEWU010000025.1:7519071-7529893 GCA_036362915.1 Geotria australis | reverse complement strand
TTGGCCCCTGGGCGCGGCCATTTTTATAAAACGCTAGCAATCAATCCACGCAGTAGTCGATTCTTACAACCGATCCGAATCGAGCGTTTAATCGAACGTACTGACGTTTACCTGTAAAAATTTACTTTTTATTTTTGTATTTGGTCACTTACGTGCAATACGGTGTAAATGGAGATGTTTTGATTAATTTGTTACTTTATATTTTTGTCAATTCGCGTGTTTGTATCGATTCCCAACATCGATTCCCTCAACATTCTGGGTCTCTACGGGAATCGGTTCCCGCCCTGCTAGGAATCGATCCCCGCCCTGCTATAAATCGATCCACGCTGCAGTCGACTCCTCCACAGATTCGAATCGAGCGTTTAATAGAACGTACTCATTGTTACGTGCAAAAATATAATTTTTAAAGTTTGTCCTCGGTCACTTACGTGCAATGCGGTGTAAATGGTGGTGTTTTGATTTAGTTTGCACAGTTTTTTAGTTTGTATTTTTGTCAATTCGCGTGTTTGTTGTGTCGCAGGAATCCCGTCCAGAGTTTAAAATCTCAATGGGTATTTTTTCTTTATTAAAAATACGCATCTATCTGGCAGCAAAAGCTCCATTATTAAATGAGTCGCTATGCGAGCGATTCAAGATATCGATTTCCAAAATCGATTCCCAGTATCGACTCCTCAACGTGCTTCCGGGTCTGTAGCGGAACTGGATCCCAACCACGACTGTGCCGGCAAAATACTCACCGGCAATAAAAAGCAACAGTCATGAATCTAGCCGTGAAAACCTCCATGCCTACATCGGTAAATATATTGTCAATGAGTAAACAGTTCGTGGGTATATGGGTATACTGCCGGTGAGTATATCGGCACGGACCACTGGGCGGAGACCTAGAGGCCGACCCAGGACACGTTGGAGGGATTATATCCTTTGGCTGGCCTGGGAATACCTGGGACTCCCTCAGGAAGAGCCGGAATCTGTTGCTGAGGAAAGGGATGTCTGGTCCACCCTCCTGACGCCGCGACCCTCACCAGGACAAGCAGTTGCGAAAATGTATGGATCATTGGATGCAACTGGCTATGCGATCGCAGCCGCTTTGAAAACTCCGGTGATAGTTTGGCCCAAGTCGCTGCCAGAAATGCATCGTTCTGCGGCCGGTGCCAAGACAGTCCGGCCGAACGTGGAATTACGTAAACGTGCGGCCGAGTTTGCACGGAGGGTTTCGGGCTTTAGAGAAGGAGTGGCCGCGCACAGCCAGCGTCGTTTGCGCGAGGCTCAGCCCAAACAATCTGACGCCGAGAGCCTCACAACACTCACAACAATCGGGCAGGGGCGGCTTTGCAGTGGAGAGTTCCTCCATTCTGTGGAGACGGGAAGGGTTTGTGCTGAACCGGAGAGCACGCAGCAGCTGCAGGGACAATGCGAAGGAATGGAGGGGGGCTCACAGCCCCCCCCCCACTCCCTGCTGAAGGATTAACCCCCATTATCAACTCGTATTGTCAAGTCAAAAAATGTTGGTACAGCCTTTACGCTCAAGCGCCGGGCTGCTTCGCCGGAAAGCTCCATCATTCCGGTCAGCGTTTCACGTGCGTTTCAAGTTTGCGGTGCACATTCTGTGTATCGCGCTCTGAGTTTGTGTACGTCCCACGTAAAACGAGGTCATGCAGCAGGACAGATTCTAACATCAACACAGATCTGTATTGAAATACAAGCAGAAAGTGTGATGATATTACTGCACAGGCTTCCGCGGTTGTGCTGTAGTCATACCAGCAAGTTTCAAGTTCATAGTGTGCGACGAGCGGCATCTCCTTTACGCGAGCCACTCGGATCTCCACAATGACAGAGACGTAAACACAGACAATAAACTACAGCAATGACACGCGTAGAAACCAGGACACCGAACAACTCGCTGTGGACATCACAGGAGCCCGGTTTGTATCATGGCCAACAAACCGTGCAAGAGTAATGCCCTTGCTTTGACTGTTTTCTCAATCGAGGTCACACACACGCAGCCATGCTGAAGTGATACTGTCAGGAATTTGATCGCGCTACCGTGCACAGTCAATAACCAGGAGGCCGCTGACGTCCAAAAAAACGCAACTAATAACAATATTGATGGTTGCTCTTCAGAGCTGCTCTTTCGGGATAGCCGTGTCGAGGCGAAACGTCGCGAGGGAGAGAGGGCGATCGCTCGACACGGCTATCCCGAAAGAACAGCTCTGAAGAGCAACCGTCATAAATCGACCCGTGAAAACCGACATCAGTACAATAATAATAATATTGTTTATAACGCGCCGCGCATATTCCACGCCTGGTCATGGACGAGACACGGATGGGGAGGCGTAGCGAGGAAACCGCAGGGAGGCGGGGGAAGGCAGCCACGCAGCCAGCCGGCGCCAACATTTGCCAGACACTGCGTTGTATATATTATACTATTATTGGACAATTAGTTATTCATTCATTCAATGTCAGAAACCGCTTAATCCTGTATAAGGTTGCGGTGAACCGCAGGACACCCACGCAGAACAGGGGGAGAACACACAGACTCCGCACAGAAAGACTCCCGAGGCAGGAATCGAACCCGCCTCGGGCAGGACTTTCTTTCCGTGAGGCGCAGATGTTACCGCTGCGGCGCCACCCTGCCGCCAACTACCACTGCGATCGTTGGAAGCACAACAAATGGCTTCCCAGCTGGACTCCACGGCTCAGAAGCCAGAACGGTAGACAGGAGGAAATAAACGCTTGACGCGGCGAGCGAGCGAGTGAGCGGAGATTCCACCGCTATGCTCCGAGGTCGTCGTGATCCGTCGTGCCCACGTGGCGGGTCGCTTCACGGCCGGACTATCCCAACACACGGCCTACAACCAATCCCACGCTCACCCGGAGCCGTAATCGACACGGCACCTCGCAGCTCCGTTTACAGAAAATTAGTCTCGGCCCGTTACGTTTCCGTTTCCTAAACGTGTGAAACTTGCTCGGTATTTTCTCCTTCTAAGAATGAGCAATTATGGGTTGTACTTGATGTAGATTATGACGACGTTTCGCCTCCCACGTTGGAAGCATCATCAGGCGTTGAGATTAATTGAGCCGTGAAAACCTACATCAGTACTGTGTAGCTCTTTTTAACAGCTTTCCGGAGGGGTAGGGATAGGCAAGTTACAACATCTGATGATGCTTCCAACGTGGGAGGTGAAAAGTCGCGAGGGAGAGAGGGAGATCGCTCAGTGACACGGCTATCCCGAAATAACAGCTGTGAAGAGCAACCATTAATTCTGGGATGTTCACAGAAGTATAACCGAATGCTATCGTGTATTCTGCGGTAAAATGTCACGTAAAACCTGAAAGCAAATATTCAACGTTGACGTGCAAAACAGTATGTGATGCCGGCTCAGTGAGAGGACTGCTTTAGTGCAATGCACCGTGATTAACTCTGAAAGCAATGAGCTCCAAAACAGTTCCACATCACCACACCAGGGAGTTTGAAAATGAGATTTCAAAATGAGTCCCACAGCTGGACACGCGGAGCTGGCACGGTTGCTCGCTCGGCACTGGAACAGCTGTGTGCAAACTCAAAACAAATACTGGAGCGGTGACCAGTTCTATCCAGAAGAGACATTTCCATTATAAATATTATTTTTGATGGTTGCTCTTCGGAGCTGTTCTTTCGGCATAGCCGTGTCGAGCGCTCTCCATCTCTCCCTCGCGACGTTGCGCCTCCCACGTTCGAGGCATCATCAGGCGTGATGATGCTAGAGGCATCATGCGTGGGAGGCGAAACGTCGCAAAAGAACAGCTCCGAAGAGCAACCATCACGATTCGAGCCGTGAAAACCCTTTATCAGCACACCTTTATTCTTCGAATAGTCGTGAATAAATTCTACGTTTTTTGAATGCACGCACTTAATATATATATTGTTGTTATGTGGATAAATAAAACAGGACATGCACGTGTAAACCAAGTCACAGAGACATGCCCCTCTCAGAATGAGAGCGGAACGGAAACACCTGGAGCTGACCCGGTAATCCCGGAGGTGAGCAGGGTGAAGCCCATGCCACGCAGACGCGATGCGTCTATCACAACACGACACGGCGGCTTTAAGCAGGTCTGTTGCAATCCCTGCGACTCCCAACAAGCAAGGGGTTATTGTAGCAGATAACACTAATCCCACTCTCGGGAAGTTTATCCAAAGTCTCCATTCTCCCAGAGGGAAACACGGCCCAGCCCGATTCTACAGCTCTAGTTGGTCACTGTGTGAAGTGGCACGGCAGCGCTGCGGCTGTGGGTTGGAACCAGGACCCTGGCTGCCGGCAGCTGTGGCAGTTGTGCAACACGTGAGGGCGGCACGGTGGCGCGGGTGAGGAGCGCTGCCGCCTCACAGCAATAAGGCCCTGGGTTCGATTCCTGGCTTGGGGTTGTGGGGATTGAATGTTCCCCCTCCGTGTACGTTTGGGGTTTTGGCAGCTGCTCCGGTTTCTACCCACTCTCCAAAGACAGAAACCCCTCAATCCTGTATAGGGTCGCGGTGAGCCGGAGCCTATCCCGACAGACACAGAGCGCAAGGCAGGGCTACACCCAGGAGCCTATCTTTATGCACCAGCGTGTCTTTGGACTGTGGGAGGAAATTCCTGCGTTTTGTGAATGCGTGCAATTACACATTCTCAGGTACATACATAACACAAACATTTATGACAGTTGCTCTTCAGAGCCGTTCTTTCGGCATAGCCGTGTCGAGCGATCTCCCTCTCTCCCTCGCGACCTTTCGGCTCCCACCTTGGAAGCATCCTCAAGCGTTGGTACACCAGTACAAACTTTTAACCAAAATCTAATAAAGTCTTAGCGTGAGAAAACCAAACCCAGGTTTTCACGTCAGGAAAATGTCCCAGTAGCAGAAGTCTGAGTCTCAGTTCCAGTGTCGTTCGCAATTGTACAAAAAAACATCTGTTGCAATCTTGCGTCATATACACAAATTCGTCTGTATGCAGTCACAAGCATTGTCGAGCATCAACAACGTGCGATTTGTGGGCCATGCGGGTTTATGTCAGACTGACTTTAACTCCGATGCTGAACGGCCCGGCAGGCCGTGGCCAAAGTCAAAGTAACAATCGGTACGAACAGGATGGGGCCAATCGTTTAGCCAGGTGAGAGCTGAATCCTCCTCCTGGTGTGACCCAACTGACCGCTCGGATTGTCGGGGTGTGTGAGGTAGGCCCATCCATCCAATGTCAGGAACCGCTTAATCCGCTGTACGGGGTCGCGGTGAGCCGGAGCCTATCCCGGCAGACACAGGGCGCAAGGCAGGGCTATACCCAGGATCAGACGCCAGACCATCACAGGGCATCGGGGGCAATTTAATCCGCAGGCCAATTAACCTATGCAGCAGCATGTCTTTTAGACTATGGGAGGAAACCGGAGTGCTCGGCGAAAACCCACGCGGACACGGGGAGAGAACATGCAAACTCCACACAGAAAGGCACCCGAGCCGGGATTTGACGTGCTGTCAATTAATTACAAAGAAGCAAATGCACCAAAAACACATCGGACAAGTTTGTCTTCACCTTTCATGATTAATGAGAGTCTCGGAGGTTCGAGCGGAACTGTCGGACGCGGCCCGTGAGGTTGTGTGCCATCGCTCGCTCGCTCGTGGTGAGGGAAAGCCAGCAGAGGAGATATTGGAATCTGTCGCGTCGTCTTTTTATGGATGCTTCTGACGATTCGGCCCGAAGGGAGGTCTGGAAATTATGTTTCATTACTTTTGGTCTCAATGTCACTCGGAAAAATCAATTACCGTCCAATAAAAGCCACATGACACAAACACAAACCACTCGTTTTGCTCTTACCGCCCACCACGTGGAGCTTACACGACTAGACAACGATATTATTGTATTAGATCATATATTTTTCTCCCAATTCTTGGGAAATAATATAACATAATACAACAATATTATGGAGGCACGGTGGCGAGGTGAGTAGTGCTGCCGCCTCACAGAAAGAAGGTCCCGGATTCGAATCCCAGCTCGGGTGCCTTTCTGGGTGGAGTTTGCATGTTCTCCCCGTGTCCGCGTGGGTTTTCGCCGGGTTCTCCGGTTTCCTCCCACAGTCCAAAGATATGCTGCATAGGTTGATTGGCCTACTGACTAAATTGCCCCACGTGCCCTGTGATGGACTGGCGTCCCATCCTGGGAATAGCCCTGCCTTACGCCCTGTGTCTGCCGGGATGAGCTCCGGCTCACCGCGACCCTGTACAGGATGAAGCGGTTTCTGATAATGAGATGAGATGAGAATACAACTGACAACGTGCCCACGTTCCACGCCTGGTCATGGACGAGACAGGGTCACGTGAAATTCACCAAGCGCCCATCCCAGGCTGCGGGCCCTGTAACAATAGCCGTCTGTACAGCATGTACACACAGTCAGTTAATACACGCTGAGGACATGCACGTGTTATTAATGTAGTTAATAGGAGCAGATCTCTGTAGCAGCAAGGGTCACGCAGCTTCAGTGGTCTGCATGGAATCATGAAAACGAGACGCTATACTCGCCGCTCACTCACGGCACAGTCACCGCTAACCAACAGTCACTGCTCACCAATAGTGACTGCTCACCATCAGTCACTGCTCACGCACCAGACAGTCACCTGACACCATTAGGATGTGATGTAGGTTATGACGGCTCGTCATAGCTGTTCTTTTGTGATAGCCGTGTCGAGCGTTCCCTGTCTCCCCTTCGCGACGTTCCGCCTCCCACGTTGGAGGCATCACCGGGCGTCCTGACTTCTGAGCGAAGACTGAGTGAGGAGCGGGGCGCGGGAGCAGACCGCCTGCAGGTGCTCGCTACCGCGCCACGGCCGGGGCATTCAGGTGCCGTGGTTAAAGCGGCGCGCGGCACGGAACCCGTGTGTACCCAACAACGCGACGTTTCGCCTCCAGCCCTGCCTCGGGGATGGAATTCCCTGGTCGGCGGCGCGCGGCCGAGCGGCGGCGTGATGAATGTCAGCCTGGTGTCCTTGCACTCTAAGAATGTGGCAGACGGCGCGCAGGTGGCCAGGACGCCGAGACGTCGAGACGCGGCTGATTAATGTCGGGAGCGCCAGAGGTGTGCGCACAGGGGGTGGGGGGAGGGGAGCTCCGTCTCGCGTCGTGCCGTGCGGACACGGTGGCCGACACAATGCGGCACCATTGTGCGCGCGGCCTCACGTTCCTCGTGCCTTGTGGCGTGCCGGGGCCTTTACTCTGGCCCTGTCCGGCATTGCTGGTCGTGGGGCTTTTTGACCCTCGGGTGAAAAGCGCTCTATAAATGCTATTATTATTATTATTGATTGCGAGAACCTGAAGCCATCCATCCCAGACATTGTCAGAAACCGCTTCATCCTGTACAGGGTCGCGGTGAGCCGGAGCCTATCCCGCCAGACACAGGGCACAAGGCAAGGCAGGGCTATACTGCACCCAGGATGGGACGCCAGTCCATCACAGGGCACCGGGGGAAATTTAGTCCGCAGGCCAATTAACCTATGCAGCAGCATGTATTTGGACTGTGGGAGGAAACCGGAGTGCCCGGCGATAACATGCAAACTCCACACAGAAAGCCCCCCGAGCCAGGATTCGAACCTGGGTGCTTTTTTCCGTGAGGCGGCAGCGCTACTCAGCGCGCCACCGTGCCGCCTTACTGTCAAATACAGAAATGCATAAATCTGCCAATAAGCGAAGGCACGGAACACAATTTCGCCCACAGGGGATGTGCCGCCCACCCTCCAACAGCCGCACACCCTGAAATTAGGTCACTACTTAGCTGCTCCCACACAGTTGGTAATCTCTGAACAAATCGCTCTCAGAGAGCAATGGAAGTTGTCACAAACGTGGGCCTCGGAGGCACGAAGCGGCCCCGCTGTGGTGGACCGGTCCTGGCACCGCCCTGAGTCGCACGCTAATTGCATCCTGCGCTCGAGGCCCCGTGGTGATGTGAACTGGGCACCGGGGCCCAGACTACAAACGGGCAGGCCCCAGCAGCCTCTCTGCCTTTGTGTGTTTACTGCCTCGGAAATTACCTCATATTGCCGGCCATAAAATGTTACGCCGACCCTCCTCTGAGGCACTTTCTACTTAAAAAGTCATCTACAAATTGCGAACTGTACCGATGTAGGTTTTCACGGCTGGATTCATGAGGGTTGCTCTTCAGTGCTGTTCTTCGGAATAGCCGTGTCGAGGGAGAGAGGGAGATCGCTCGACACTGCTATCCCGACAGAACAGCTCTGAAGAGCAACCATCAAATTGTGAACTGTTGAAGTGCCCGCATCAAAGTCATGTGATTGACGAACGCGTCGACAAACGGCGTTTGGCGTGCACGCCGACACATCAAGCGGGGTTTGGTGAGAAAATAAACTGAAGAAAGAACAACCAATTCCTCACTAAACTGTGATGTCCCATGACTGTCTTGAAAGTAAAACTCTTCACAGTGACCCGCAGTAAACTTTCCAGCCACGGTCTCCCTATTCATATCCTCTCCCAACAATAACGAGAGTGTTTGCAGTGCCAACGACTTGTTGTGTCGCTGTTGTAAACGCACTCTGTGTTGACAACCACAGCATTTCCACTGACTTTTTGCTAAAGCTTAATGTCAAATTCACATCGTTCTTTAAAGTGTCTTAAAAGGTTACCCAAGTCAAAGTGAGCCGACAAGTATTTGAAAAGTATGTTTGTTCTTATAAATGGACAATGTTTACCCACGTGATGGACTGGCGTGCCATGCTGGGTATTGCCCTGCCTTGCCCCCTGTGTCTGCCGGGATAGGCTCCGGCTCACCACAACCCTGTACAGGATTTAGCTGTTTCTGACAATGAATTAATTTTAATCCAACGATTTACTTCTGTACTGATGTTGGAGAGGCGAAACGTCGCGAAGGAGAGAGGTGGAGCGCTCAGAGCAATTCTCAATCATTCACGTTAACAACAAATATGTCCATCACGACGGAGAAACAGCGATGGGCTCTGACACAGCTGGCTTGATTGCATCCTGGGGTCATTGAAACAAATTGTGAATTCACTTGTGGAAGATGCCGTACTTTTAACACCGGGTGTTTTTAAATCAGTTGTGCAAGCAATGGAAGTCTATAAGCGAGCTCGGAATTGTAAGGCAAGTGAGTGGAGCAAGAGGCAAGCTCAGCACACAATGACTAGATTACCATCCGGGTGAAAGACAACGCCTGGTCTTCACGGCAGGGATTACCGCTACTGTGGGACCTGCTGGGCTCCATCGTGCCCCGCGAATCCGTCAAACTCATTCACGGCTCCGCGTCCGAACTTGAGATTCGGATGTCTGGCAATGTTTATTTTTTTCCGATGGGTGTTTGAGAAGACACAAATTGTATCCGGCGCAGTGTTTAACGCGCGCCGTCACTTGAGCACTCTCGAGCTTTCTCATGCAAATGCAGCCACGGGGTATGTAACACGTTCACTTCGCGGCCAGACAATGCGCTTCGCTAATGCCCCCTCCGCGTTACTGGGCGCTCGCAGGCTTTAATCCGTCAAACCGATGCGAAACCGGGCTGGCTGGCTCGCTGGCGAGTAAGCTGACCACTGTGGCCATTGTGCCGCTTGCTAATGGGACGAGGCCGCGGCTGCTGCTGTCAACTCAACACCGAGACGCGGCCCCAGGCCACACAGGCCGCACAAACACAAAGATCCCCCCCGTGTGGAACTAAGAGACTGTAGGGGCAAGTGCCGTTAGCGAGCACCTATGAAGGTCGACACGGCACACGAGGGGGTGGGTGACAATCACCCACCCCACACACAGACTCACAGAGACACACGGGCGGAGAGGCGCGCGCGGCCGCTCGCCGCTCACCTCAAAGCTGCCGCGTCCATCATCGCTGCTCACAACAAGGTACCGATTACATCGTCCCGTCCGTCAGTAAATAACCCCGCCTGTTTATTTTCTCTGCGCTGTTTGGGGGGGAATTTATCTGACACCCACTGGGCCATAGCTGCTTATCAGCGAGACGGAAAACAACGATCGGGTAATTAAATAAACAGGTCAACAGTCGCTGGGGATTAGCTTTCAGTTTTTCCTCCAACTGACCGCGGGATTTTCCGGTGGCTGATGGAGGGATATCCCACCTTGGACGCATCGTAAGCATCACGACGCCTGATGATGCTTCCAACGTTGGAGGCGAAACGTCGCGAGGGAGAGATGGAGATCGCTCAGTGACACGGCTGTCCCGAAAGAACGGCCCTGAATAGCAACCATCGGAGAGGGAGCTCTCGATAACACGGCTATCCCGAAAGAACAGCGATGGAGAGCAATTTTCAATAATAATTAACATTTCCAAAAATAATCTCTCCCCACTGTGCTGTGTGGACCTAATTATAAATGAAAACGGGCACGATATAAATAAATAACTGCACACGGGCGCTCGCCAGGGGAGAGGCTCCGTTTGCTCCGCGCCCCCCGACCCCTAACCCTAACCCCGACCCCACCGGCTCGGCGCTAATGAGACGGTGTAACTTGCTTACCCCTCGCCGCGTGACAACCGTTAGAAAGAGCCACACAGCTGAACGGTTCCTTCCAGCTCGCATACAAGCCGACTGCGAGCATCGCATTTTCAACACGGCATTTTACAAGACAAAGCGAATCGGCCTCCCCGCGCCTCGGCCGTATCAACGAGGTCAGCTATCTCGCAGGGGGGTCACGTCGTCCGTCATTCATCTGCTTATCTGTGGCTCTACGAAGTCTTTTCATTCGAGCCTCGCTCGGGCAGTAAACCTCCCGCGGTGCCGACCCTGGCGTGGCCCGTGAGCGATGCCCGGCGGAAGGTGTCGCGCGGCGTCACCCCCCCCCCC
>JAZEWU010000025.1:7499843-7519034 GCA_036362915.1 Geotria australis | reverse complement strand
ACAAACACACGCGGGGAGCGAAGCGTGCGGCCTCGGTGGCGAGATGTCATCCAGGCATGCGGTCCCTATTGTCAGAGTCTCGCTCTCTATTGTCAGTGTCGATCTCGTATTGTCAGGGTAGATCTCTGTTGTCAGGGCATCTCGCCGCTGCGGAAATAAGGAATGTGGCGAAATGCCGTCGGCGCTGCGACCCCGCAGGGCGCACGTGTTCTCTGCTTGCACGCGGGTCTGTCCGCGTGGCGTGAGGCATCCATGAAGATGCCCCCCCGCGCGCGCTGTGGGTACGCTAGACCCGAACCTGTGTCAGTCAGTTTGTATTTTAAGCTGGAAGGAAACGTTGAGCGGGCGGCACGGTGGCCTAGTGGTGAGAAGCGCTGCCGCCTCGCAGCAAGAAGGCCCCCGGTTCGTATCCCGGCTCGGGTGCCTTTCTGTGTAGAGTTTGCATGTTCTCCCCATGTCCACGTGGGTTTTCGCCGAGCACTCAGGTTTCCTCCTACAGTCCAAATACATGCTGCTGCTGCATAGGTTAATTGGCCTGCGGACTAAATTTACCGCGGTGCCGGATGATGGACTGGCGTCCGATCCTGGGTGTAGCCCTGCCCTGCGCCCTGTGTCTGCCGGAATGGGCTCCGGCTCACCGCGACACTGTACTGGATTAAGCGGTTTCTGACAATGTATCATCATCGTTATCGGTGAGCCGGAGCCTATCCCGCCAAACACAGGGCGCAAGGCAGGTCTATGATGTTGATTCGAATTCGATTCGATTCTTCGAAGCGTGATGGTTATATGACAGTTTCCCATTGCAACGCGTTCTTCTTTAGTTGCAGACAGCCCTTCAACATTTAGAGATATAATAGTCAGTGCTGTCCTTAAAGGCGGCGGGCATTGGCCTCTCTTCTTGCTCCAGACTAAGGGGCTTCTGGCATCTGTTGAGCTTCTGGAGATCGTTGTCTTTCAGCTCCTCGGCTTCGAAGTGTTGATGATGCATATTCAATGTAAAATCTCTCTCTGTGACTTGCTCACAAGGAGCCGTGCAGGTCAGCAGATAAAGGGCACAGTGCTTGAGCGGGCACACTGCCACCTCTGACAGGCTTCCCAAGGCCCGGAGGTCCCAACACGTGGAGCAAAACATCGGACATCATGCCAACGAACATTCGGTACAACTCAAAGCCACACCGCTGAGCCAACGCAAATTGAAAAAGTATGCCTTTTCCATTTAAACCCCTCTCTGTGTGACTTGCTCACAAGGATCCGTGCGCTATCACGAACAGAGCGCAGCGCACCGACACTGTGTGTGTGTCGGTCGCGACCTTTGAACTCCTACGGATGGCTGTATGAAGTCTGCGGGAACAACTAGGGCTTGGATTTTTTTTTGGGATTAACCTACGTGTGTAGGTCAGCAGATAAAGGGCACGGTGCGTGAGCGGGCACACTGCCACCTCTGTCGGCCTTCCCAAGGCTACGAACTTGTGCGGATAGCGCTCGGCTGGATATTAACCCACTGGGGGTGGGGGGTGCGCGCCCCGCAGGCAGCTACTACGTTCAAAGGAGCCTGCGAAGTATTAACCCACAATAACAAATACCACATTGGCAAACGTATTATTGCTAGAGTACAGGTTGTACAGGTTGTAGTTGTGTGGTTATTTAGTTGTTTATTATTAAAGCAGAAAATACCCGGCGAGCTTGCAAGCTTTGGAAGCGGGGATTCCTGCCATTCGACACTGGCTCTTATCTCTAACACTTGCAAGCTCTCGCAGCGTGCTCCCGTCGATACAACAAACCTACGAAATCATTCATTCGTTGTCAGAAACCGATTAATCCTGTACAGGGTCGCAGTGAGCAGCAGTCTATCCGGGCGGACACAGGGCGCAAGGCAGGGCTATACCCATGATGGGACGCCAGTCCATCACAGGGACCGGGGACAATTTAGTCAGCAGGCCAATAAACTTATGCAGCGGCATGTCTTTAGACTGTGGGAGGAAACCCGAGTGCCCGGCATAAATCCACGCGGACACGTGGAGAACATGCAAACTCCACACAGAAAGGCACCCGAGTCGGGATTCGAACCCGGGGGATTCTCGCTGCGAGGCGGCAGCGCTAGTCACCGCTACGCCACCGTGCCGCCCAACGTACGAACCAACCGACGTAATTACGACTTCGCTGCTGGGAGGCTGAGCAAGTGGGCCCGGCCTCCCAGCGAATCTGCGCGCGAATCTGGCACCGCGTGCGGCCCCGCGGTGTTCCCGGCTAATTACGCCCGATTCCCGGCCCAAGGCGCCCCCCGTCGCTGCGATAATCCGCAGCGGCGTACGTGTGCGTCCGTGCGCTGTTACCCGGGGAACTGGCCCCCTCCGGTCCCCCACCCCGTAGGGACCCCCCCCCCAGACATAAGGGCAGCAAGATCGCGCGCGGTGCCAAATCCTCAATTTGTGTCGCACACACCGGGCGCGCGGGTGCGACGCCGATTGAAAACACGAGCGCCGGCTTGTTTTCATTGCGCCGGCCCTAAGCCGGAGTGTAATCCCACTCCGAGCCCCTTCCCCCTAAGCGTGACTCTCGTGACTAACCCTACACGCTAACCCCTCACCTGTAGCACAACCCCCAATGCTGACGGCCTAACCTTGACATGAAACCCGAACCGCGATGCAGCTCTCTAAATGAATGCTTGACCCGGCGTGACGAACTCACAAAACGCAACCCTTATCTGAGCCGTGTTCCTTAACATCTATGACTACGTTTAGTTAATAATAATTTTACATTTATAACGCGCACATATTAATTCAATGTCGAAGATTTTAATTCGACGAGAGAACGACTCAAAGGCTCTCCGCTAATATAAAATATAGCCAATATGACGCAATAGAAGATGCACTTTGGGAAATGTCAGAATCTCATTGAAATCGCCCAACATGAAAGTGGTGAACAATTGTACTGATGTAGGTTTTCACGGCTCGATTCATGATGGTTGCTCTTCAGAGCTGTTCTTTCTGCATAGCCGTGTCGAGCGATCGACCTCTCTCCCTTGCGACGATTCGCCTCACACGTTGGACACGGCTATCCCGAAAGGGTAGCTCTGAAGAGCAACCATCATCACTGGTGAGCATTGTTAATTGAGACAGAATCTGAGAATTCCTGAGGAACGCCTGAAGATGTCTCCAACGTCGGAGGCGAAACGTCGCAGAGGAGAGAAAGGGACGCTCAGTGGCATGGCTATCCCAAAAGGCCAGCTTTGGGAAGCAATTCTCACGCATCGAGCCGTGAAAACCCACATCTGACAGAGAATCTATCACTTAATATTGGGTGCTTCAAAAGAAGTTTAGAGATTTCCAAAAAATAACAAAAATCATAATAATTTCATATTCATTTGGATGTCACCCAAGCACTGATCTCATCTTCATAACGTCCGGAAACTATTAAACTGCATATTTCAGTAATGCACCTCAAGAAAGTTTAAGATCAGTATTTAACATTCCAAATGGCACATCTGGCTGCTATGTTCTTCCAAAGAACCAGCGGTAGTGGGAACAGGAACGAGGCAGAGATGCTGACAACCCCTGGTGCTCAATGTTATCCGAGCAGAGGCGATGGTGAGAAGCTGGATGTGTTTGGCGGAAGGAGTGAAAGTCGGGGTCAAAGGGTGAATCCAGCTTTGTGCAGACAAATCCCTCACGGCCACTTATAAAGGGTGACTACAGAATCGACAGATAGATATAGACTATATAGATACAGATAGACAGATCTATCTTTCTGTATCTATTGATACTGGCCGTCAGCTCTATCTACTGCTTCATGCTCTCTGTCCCTTGTCAGTCCCGCCAAATGAATGATGTAGACTCAGGGCTTAATAATAATAACATTTATAGAGCGCCTTTCACCCGAGGGTCACAAAGCGCTGCACAGGGCTGCGGAGAGAACGGCACGCCAACAACAATAGAGAACGGAAAATCAGCAAGGTTTTGCACCTCACGGCTCACTTGGACCACTTGGGCCTGGTCTCCACGGACCACTAGGCGGTGCTCGCGGCACCACTGATGGGTCGCGACCCACCGGTTGAGAATTGCGGATCTAGATTACTATATTGTTACCCATCTGCGAACACGCTTAGGTTACCGCACTCATACACACACTGACATGTACAAAGTGTACACATTCATTTTCATCCATGAGCCAGTTTAGATCAAAGCCTCGCAGCCTGCATTTGTTCTTCCAGTAACGTCGCCCAGTGTGGATATATATGGTCTACGTCTGCACCGATTGATCCAGTTGATGTTTGAATGTCACGCGTCAAGTAACGTGTGCCATTAAGAACGTTACAATTGCAGAGTTTGCAAACGTGTCTCGATAATAAATAATAACAACATTCAGTTGAGTGTTTCCGAGAGAGAGACACAATCAACGAGACAGGTGCCGACGTGCGGTGTGAATACACCCTAAAGCATATTTGATCTCTGCCTTTGGAGTCTTCGGTTTGAAAGACGGACGTCTCATCACAATAGCGGCTTCACGGGTATCTTCATACGATCCGGCCCGAATCCGACTGAAGTCTCCCAACAGGCTAATGACATAAACCCGCTGCGGGCCTCGCAGCATTGTGCTGCAATAACAGGTACAGAACACGGCTTACCGTGGCATGAACGGTGCCTCCTGTGTATGAGAACGGCAGCGACACCGAGAAGGCCTCCTTAGAAGATAACCATCTGCCAGATATTACCTGTAATGCTAGAGCCGGTCCGCGGGCATCCATCCCGCGTGAAGCACAATGGCATGCAACGCGCGGCCGCCGCCAGCTAGCACTTCAAAGCGCCATCGCTAAACCCGGCCGCATGCTTCACTTTAGACGCGCAATTGTTGATAATGCCAACGATCTGTCACATTTGGGGGTTTGGATTTTTTAAACTTTTTCTTGGCTCAATTACTACATTTTTTCGACCGTGCCGCGAGTGAGCGACGCCCGGAATCGCGGTGCACGTTTCGCCGAGAAACGCCGAGCGAGTCGAACGCTATCGCGAAATCACTTCGTGAGGAATGATACTTACTCGTTATTACACAAATTGTTCAGTATGTCCGTCATCATGTTGAAAACACACGCTACAAGAACAACAACACGTAGCGCGGTGGCGGCACAGTTCTTTGCGATTATTCAACATCTTGATCTGTTGGCGTATCAAGTAACTGCAAATTGCTTTCCAAACCCGTTATCTCGGGATAGCAGTGTCGAGCGCTCCCTCTCTGTCCCTCGCCATATTTTGCCTTCCACGTTGGAAGGCATCTTTGGGCGTTCATCAGAAGATGCCTCCAACGTGGGAGGCGAAATGTCGCGAAGGAGGGAGAGCGAGAGAGGCAGCGCTCAGCGACACGGCTATCCCGAAAGAACAGCTCTGGAAAGCAATTCTCACGCATCGAGCCGTGGCAAACCGACACCAGTACAGCAAATCATTATTCTTGGTAAAGCGACTTAAGCCGCGCTCCGTGTACGTTACACCTGGGCGGTGTCATTTAGCTAAAGTGAAGAGAAACGTGGCGGCTGAGTCCACACGAGATGCGCGGTGGGCCCCGCGGCGGGTGCTCCTGGCCGCGCCGCCGTCGCTAGCGCCCGGCAGCAGCGCGCCCCTGGAATTCGCCCGTAATCTATCAGCGAGCGCCGAGTCGGCAGCGGCCCCCAACACAAACAGGGTGCGCCCACTTACGGGGCCATTTACCAAACAGGTGCGCGGAGGAAGCACGGGGTTGGGGGGGGCGACGCGATGGCGTGCGAGCCGTAAAGCCCCCTCCTCCTCCTGGCTGGGTGTCGCGCCCAGGCCACTCTCGGCCGGCATCCCCGCGACTCCGGCCACGAAAAGCGGCAGCAGACTGCTCCGCCGCGGAGCTTATGTCGGGGCGGCGCGCGGCAGGTGGGACGTTAAACGCCTCGCGACGGCGGGAGTCTCATCAAAGCGCTCCGCTCGCAGATGGGAAAACAAGTGAAAGCCCTTTAAAAAGCTTCCAAGGAAAACCGTGTCTAACGAGGGCTCGGGCCGGCCAGGTGCTTTATTACATAAGGGGCTGCCCCCCCGCGTGTTTGTTTGTCGATTAAACGAGAGCACATGCGCCGTTAAACCGGGGGAATAGTGGCGAGCTGTTGTTAAACTCCGGTTTTACAATCCGGCGCTTGTGGCTCGGTGCGCGTACGACCCGCGTGAGCGTCTGCGAGTTTCTATCCGCGTGGGCGGTGTCACAGCGAGAGCGTCGTCTCAACGATGGCCTCGCGTGGCCTCGCGTGGCCACGGGCCGCCCGGCACCATGGCCGGCGGCAGAGGACGGCGAGCGTCCACATAAACTGCTGCCGTCTGCGTGGAATGCGCGAGTAGTGAGAAGAAATAAGGCCACGGATGTAAACATTCTAAATCTCCAGTCATCGAGATGCTGGGGGCTGTATTGTCAGCTACGTAGCGTCTGGACGGAGCGTACGATTGTCTTGTTTGTCAAGTACGATACACTAACTCACCCGCTCACCGATAAGAAACGTTCTATATATATGCTTTGTTACAACACGAGGCATCTTAAAATGAAATCACGCTACAGTATTTTCGTAAAATACTTCAACAAAGCGTTCATTCACAGACACGACAGGCTCCGTCCCCTATCCGCGGCGACATTGTTTGCCGATGCAGCTCTATCTAATCTCGCGAGGGGCAATGGGTCCTTTTTTACCTTTACTTTCACACGTTCCTCGTTGGGTAAGTTCACTTTTTGCCTTTTCTTGCAAATTCTTTTCTCGGGGCACTGTGGGGAGTTGGAGAAAAACAATGTTAGCCTCTGACCTCAGCTGTTTCCACTAAACAAACTGCTTAGGCTTTGCTGAGGGGCAATTCATTACATTGCTTCCTTAACCAATTCAGAAGATCCACGTTTTGGCCGTCATTAAAAAGACACAGGACGCGATCCAGCACTTCGCGCCGAGGACATTCGCCTGTAAACGGAAAATCACCTTTGACCCACGAAGGGTGCACCGTAATAAAAACATGAGCGTCATGAACCGTGACAGGTTCAGGATATCTGGGGACGGAGGAACATCGACCCGTGATGAGGCTCACAGAGCTGCAGCTGTGCCACGGGTTCGCAAGGTATACAGATGTTTATTATTAGAGCAGAAAAATACCCAGCGAGCTTGCAAGCTCTTTACGGGATTCCTGCGTTGACACAACAAACACGCGAATTGACAGAGATAAATAAAAAATATGAAACTAACAAGTTCACCGAACAAAAAAATAACCATTTACACACAGCATTGCACATAAGTGACAAAATTAATTAAAAAGATTTAAGGTTGATAAAACTATTTACAGTTTTAAAACAATTAAACATTGCGATGGGTAAAAACATATAGGTAGCTTATTCCACATTGAGAGCAAACAAGTGCAACATTTGCAACATTTCAAACACAAATCAAGATTTGCAATCACAAAAGCATTTTGCCCCGTATCTCCGAGAACCGGGGAGAGGCCAGCAGGCATCGTTCATCTCACACGGAGTCTTTGCTCAATACACCAACACCGACCGGCGCAGAGCACGCCGCGCAATTCCTTCGCAGCGTTCCTCCTCTGTCAGCAGGGCCTTTTCTCAGCAACCCGCTGCCTTCCTTAAGAACTCCTGTCTAAATGTTTGCTGCTCTGCCACTGTTTACCAGCCGTGACTCTGGCTCGCCACTGACAGCTTTCTTATTTGGCTGCTAAGTTGACCAAAATAACTCGCGCTGTAATCTTGTACTGAGCCGCGCCGATGCAACGCTGGGAAGCACGGCTGAACACCGCGCGAGGGTTTCTCCTGTCTGCCAGTAACACACGTACACACTCGGAAAATAAAACATCGATTTAACGGACCTCTATTCAACGGACTTTGGAAGCAATAGATGCTTGTGGCCAAACGTGCAAACAAATGCTTTGATAATCTATGCAGTATCCTTGAAACTGATTGGCCCATACCAGAGACAGGTGTCCATTTGCTGTTTTAAAGATCTAAAGACTTGTCTCATTGCCAGAAAATGTGAAACCTCGTATCTTTTGTTCACATTACGCGTGTGCTTGTTTGTAAATATGCCCACGATCAGTTTCAACACAAATATTCTGCTGCCGTTGAGCTTCCTTTAAACCGCTCTCTCTGTTCCGGCAATACAAGCCATGCGGTCTGCGGGGGTGGCTCAGTTTCCCGGACGTAATGAACGTGCCACCCAGCGTCTCCATCCATCAGGGACGTACAAAACATGTATTTTCTTTCTGATAGAGATCGTTTAAACGGGTGGCATATCAGCTCGCTGGCGACGACACCGAGCCGAGGCGCTGGGGGGAGGGGGGGGGGAATCACCGTCGCAAAGTCACATTTGTTGGCGACTCGCGGCGACCGCCCACACCCGGGCCTGCTGTTTACGAGCGGGGTCACAAAACAAACAGGCCACATTTTGTCCCGTCAATCACGGCGGATTTCCACGGGCCTCTCTCGGAGACGGCGCGGTGCGAGCCGCGCGACCACTCTCGTGCCGGCTCCGGGGAACACAATCCCCATAGGGGGGGGGCCGCAAACACAAAACAAAAACACGCCCGCCATCCAACGACGTGGCTACGGCTTCATCTGCGCGGACACCTGCTCACGGCGCCGAAAGGGAGATCGCTCGACACGGCTAACCCGAAAGAACAACTCATCGTGAATCGAGCCGTGAAAACCTACATCAATGTATTGTCTACATCAAAAACCTACATCAATGTATTGTCCAAATGTTTTCCGCATTTATCGGGATTTGAACCCGGTACCTCTGGACTGTAAACAAAGAAAAATACTACCACCTTTGGCATACTCTTCTGTTTACGTTGTATTTATTGAACAAACCTAATTTATGACAAGGTGGGTTATAACGTTTATTGACTGCTGCACCTTGGAAATTGATCATTAACCGTGGCAAGATAGGCACATAGAGGCATTGCTAAACACGGGATGATTTGCGATGCGCTCCCAACTAACGTCACGTCGGTGTTCTCACGGCCCGCGGGTTATCATTCCCATTCGGAACGTCGGGAATTAACAACACGGATTATGATCCCAGCCACGTGAAATGTCTTCAATCCTCATCGCAATCAAGCGATGACGGTTTCTTACGTGTGAGGCAGAGTTTGTGATATTAGAGCCGCACGGTGGACTGGCGGTGAGTAGCGCTGCCGCCTCACAGCCAGAAGGTACCGGTTCGATTCCCGGCTCGGGTACCTTTTTGTGTGGGGTTTGCGTGTTCTCTCCCGTGTCCGCTTGGGTTTTTACCGGGTACTCTTGTTTCCCCCCAGAGTCCAAAGACACGCTGCTGCCTAGGTACATTGAATTGGCTAAATTGTACCCATTCCCCTGAGATGTTGAAGCTTGTTTACTCCTCCCCGCTGGACAACTGTTAAAAAGCGCTTTCCCTCGCGACGTTTCGCCTCCCACGTTGGAAGCATCATCAGAGAGAGAGAGAGCGCTCAGTGACACGGCTATCCCGAAAGAACAGCTGTGAAGAGCAACCGTCATGAATCGAGACGTGGAAACCTACATCAGCAAGCTGTTTAAAAGATCTCCATAGCTCAACGGTAGCTTGCAGTTTAAATACAAACTGACTGCATGATCCGTCCTGACAGCAGCAAGCTCCGCCATTGGCGATCCACCCGATGTTGAGAAACACCTCCATCGCAGATGAAAGCCGTAGGTCAGGTGGGACACCACTTTAGACGCTCAGGGGGCCTCTCAGGGTTCCCCCTTAGAGACGGGGCCCGTGACCCGGTGCCGGTGGCAGGATTATTACTCCACACTTACGCAGGCAGAGCTGCCGGGCAAAGTGAGCCATGCCTGAGCTAAAATAGAGACGGCTTATAAATAGCCGCGGCGCGGCCACTCACCACCGGGGCTCTGAAAACCTACGGTCCGAAAACAAGGCGAGGGAATGCGCGCGACACTTGTTGTTTTTTTCCACGTGAAATCTGAGGCTGTCGGCAGGCGTGCGCACATCGCGCGCGCTTTACAGCCAAACCCTCTCTATTCGTGCTGTTGGCGAGAGGGGTTAGGAAGGTATTCTGGGTGTCATCTGACAGGTGCGCAGGCCTGCGCATCTCGAGACTGATGGCCTCTCGGCGTGGACACCCTCGCGGCGCTCGGTCGACCATGCGAGCCGGTCGCGGTGGTTTGAAGCGGCGCTTTCCGCGTGGGGTTTCGCCGGGCACTCCGGTTTCCTCCCACAGCACAAAGACATGCTGCTGCGGCTGCATAGGTTAATTGGCCTGCTCACTAAATTTCACCCGGTGCCCTGTAATAGACTGGCGTCCCATCCGGGGTATAGCCCAGCCTTGTGTCCTGTGTCTGCCGGGATAGGCTCCGGCTCACCGCAACCCTGTAGAGGATTAAGCGGACACACATGTGGTCCGGTGTCACTAACAGCGCTCGTTCGTCGTGTGTGTGTCGTGTGTGTGTGTGTGCAGTGGGGTAAAGTGTCAACACGTCAAACCCGCCACAAAGGCCCCCACCCCCTCGTTTACCATGAAGGCGATGTTCGCGTGAGTTGCAACGGCACGAAGTAGCGCGTGCAGTCATTACTGCGTGATTTCCAGCGTCGCGGTGACGGGGCCTGTCAGATGGAGCCGTGGCGAGAGTGCGCGTCACTCGCACATCGCAAGATCTATTCGGGCTCGACTCGGTCTGACCTTCGACACCAGTGACGTACTCTGCAAATTATCTAAAGTTAACGGTTGTTGTCTCGCGGGCAACAGGGGCGGTGCCGCGAGAACGTGGAATTTCCACCACGAGCTCGGGTTTGTCGTTGGGCATCATGTACTCATGTAGGTTTTCACGGCTCCATTCGTGATGGTCGGTCCTCAGAGCTGCTTACAACGTGGGAGGCGAAACGTCGCCAGCGAGAAAGGAAGATCGCTCGACACTGCTATCCCGAAAGAACAACTCTGAAAAGCAACCATAATTGGGCATGATGTCCTCTTCCTCGTGTGAGCAGCGAGACACGATGGCTTTCGCGCGATTCCGAGCAACCTTCCAAGGTGGAAAGCGTGGGACAAGAGACGGGCACGCAATGGCCGGCACTCGTAATGCTTTTCAACATTCGTGAGAGGAGGGATTTGTGCTGCTTTACAAACTGGCACCTCAGTGGAAATTCCAATCAACATTTTGACATCTGACAGCCCCCTAAACAATGCTTATTTCTGGACTTTACGGGCTGCACAGTATGTCCTCACGTTTCAAATCCCATTCCTCAGTAAGCCCGCTCAACATAACTTACATTTACAAACAAGAACATGTCTCGTCGGCACACGAGGAATGCGTTTTAATAGCGAACGGGTCTTTTATTTATGGACATGGACAATCCAAATATATGCTGCATAGGTTAATTGGCCTGCGGACTAAATTGCCCCCGGTGCCCTGTGATGGACTGGCGTCCCATCATGGGTATAGCCCTGCCTTGCGCGCTGTGTCTGCCGGGATAGGCTCTGGTTCACCGCGACCCTGTGCAGGATTAAGCGGTTTCTGGCAATGGAAGGATAGAGAAGTTATGGCTTAGAGAAACCACGGTTGGCAACAGGAGAGGACGCTCGCTTCTGAGTGTCACTGCACGCTCCAGCGACGCGTACACGCAGCTACGTGTACACGCAGCGCGGAGCAATTGTGGGCTCGAGCATTAGCGGTCCTGAAATAGCAGCATAACCACAGGTTCTGTGAGATACGAGCCGGGCATAACCTCCACAACGGGCCACCTCTTTAGCTTCGCGAGAGCGGAGTGTTGTTGGGATCCACGCCATCGCCATGGTCGTGCATTCCCACGAGCTGCCTTCCTCCTGGACGCCTCTCCCCGAGCGGATAACTTTCCGTGCGCCCTGCCAGTATCCGGACTGAAATAAAACACGTATCGCCTCTCTGACCGGATTCAATGGCGCGAGAGAATATTCATCTTAAAAAAAAAAAAACACCCGTTAATTAATTGGCCGATAGCATCCCCGCGATCGCGGTGACTCCATGGGTGAGATCGTATAGTGTATTTACGTAATGAAACATAATTTACTTCAACCTAAAGGTTTTGGTTACTGTTAATCATCAACACGATCCTATGACAAGCACAGGTGCAGGTAACACACGGGGGCGCGCCGCGGTGCTGCCTTCCAGCCACACGGACGCACTTCCCTCCCCAATCATCTGATTTAATTCCCCGCTATGAGCCGCGTGGAATCCGAGATTGCGCGCCTCACCGTGCGCACACAGCACGCGGCACACATTCTGTCCCCCTTATCTTTAGGCGTGGGTTACTTCAATGGGAAAGACCCTAAGCAAACGTAAAAAAAAACATGACATGTGTTTAGCAGTTATAACTTTCACATTGCAGCTTTCATAGCCTGGCTCCATTTGTTAAATTTAATTCCGTCCATTGTCGGAAACCGCTTATTCCTGTACAGGGTTGAGATGAGCCGGAGCCTATCCCGGCATACACAGAGCACAAGGCAGGGCTATACCCAGGATTGGATGCCAGTCCATCACAGGGCACCAGGGGCAATTTAGTCCGCAGGCCAATTAACCTATGCAAGCAGCATGTCTTAGGACTGTGGGAGGAAACCGGAGTGCCCGGAGAAAACTTAAATCCGCCATGTTAAATACTTTCCAGCAAAAGCTGCTGAACAGCGGTTCTTGTTTTGGATATACGTGCACGATATAACACGCGTCACTTCTGCGCGTATTGTACTGCTGAGAACAATGTGGGTAATTTAAGGAGATTGTTTATATTTTCCCTGGCGAAGCGAAGTCGCAACAAAAACAAAGATAATTCTTGCTCGACAGGCTGGAGAGAGCCCAGAACGAGCTGGGGTGGAGGCTACGGGTTCTCTCTTTAAAACAACACGCGGCAAAGGCGGCAGTGCAGTCAAGCACTGCCTTCTCTTAGATTGACTTAAATGCAATGTCCTGTATACAATGTGGACTGCATGAATATTCATGCACACTGAATTCATTAAATCACCGAACTGTGGCATCGGTCCAGTAAATAAACCCATAGAGACCGAGCCTTCAGCAGACTGTTGGGGCAAGTGCTGTTGGCGAGCACCTACGAAGGCTGGCACGGCACACGAGGGGGTGAGTGGTTAGCGCCACGCCCAGCCGCCTTTGTCTCCCCAGTGGTGTTGTTTACACACTGCACCGGGTACTCGTTTGAGGCTGAGTCGCCCTAAGGGAGGCCCGGGACCGGTTCATAAAATCGTCACTGGTGTTGGCCGTGAGCGGGATTCGAACTCGAGTCGCCAGGTTTGTAGTCCAGCGCGCTAACCACTGGGCTACCGCTCCCCACAGACACACAGACACACACAGGCACACACACAGACAGACAGGCAGCCATTTGATGAGATAACAAGGGTGCTCCCGCTAAGTCAAGAAGGAGCGCGTCCAAAAGCCTCCTCTCACGAGCCACATGTGCCGCCTAAAGCTCTCCGTGGGGGTGACTGGGTGACACGGGACGCGGCGAGGGGAGCCGAGGGGGGCAGAGAAACCCAAAATAAACTGGGGATTATGGGATAACCTCGGCGCAAACACGCGGCGTGGTGAGACGCGCCACCGACACCGCGGCTCGCGAGACGCGCATGGTTTGGCGGATGGCGTGGGCGGCACTGCCGGATGGCAATACGTCAATCGCCCACGGTGGCAAAATAACTTTGAAAAATGCGAAAGTGCAATAGCTGATTTTTTTCATTTCATTGGTCATGGATTAAATTAAATTATTGGATGGTGGTTTGGTCACAAAGGCGTCCTGTTCTGTGTGGTTGGTTTCATATTCTTGGAAACGCTCAACACGGCTATCCCGAAACAACGGCCAATTCTCAAGGTGGAATTTGACTTGTTTGGTCAATTTTTTTTAATTTTTTATCAGTCAACGTAGAGTTAGTGGAGGCCACGACACACGAAGTGGCCGGCCTCCAGCTCCCTGGACAGTTCTGGGAGGAGCCCCCGTGAAGCGGCTCCAAACCGGGCCGATGCGCGAGCCTCCGGAATCGCTGCGGCACGAGAGAGACAAACCGCCTGTGTGACTCCGGCGAACATAAGACCATCACCGACACGTATCAGCGACACGTGCCCCGACAGAAGATTGGAGGGAGGAATCGAGGAGACCAGCAACCTCAACGCCACCACGTAGTTGGGTATTTTTCTGCTGTAATTATAAACGGCTTCCTATCTACCACGTGGCTCCACTCACTCGACCCGGACTTGTAGCGCTCGGACACGCCGTAAGAAATAATAATAAAAAAGTACTGATGTTGGTTTTCACGACTCGATTCATGACGGGTGCTCTTCAGAACCGTTCTTTCGGGATAGCCGTGGCGAGCAATCGCCCTCGCTTGCCACGGCTATCCCGAAAGAACGGCTCTGGAGAGCAACCGTCAACAACAAGAACATCGAGTAATCCGGCTCAACCGCACACGTCGGCGCCACGTCGGTTGGGCGCGTGAAACTGTCCGCGCCGCCGATCACGTCGCTCAGACGTTCTCTGGCCGCGAGAGCGAAACCGCAAGTAGCAGCGGATAGAGCCTGTCAGCGTCAGAGCGTCGAGCTGCAGCCAATCAGCCCCCGGGCGGGCGCGCCAGGCCGAGCCGGGTGTCGTGTGTCGTGTGCCGACAGGCTGACGATCTCCGTGCGGTCACGGCGGTTCCGCTGACGAATCTCCGAGAAGAAACAGCGTCTCCGCTGTGTGTGTGTCTCTCTCTCTCAGGGCGATGATTTCACCGCCCGCGTGCGCGCGCCAGCGAGGGGCGACGGCACGCACACAGCTCTGTGTTATAATAATAATAATAGCATTTATAGAGCGCCTTTCACCCGAGGGTCACAAATCGCTGCACAGGGCTGTGGAGAGCACGGCACGCCAACAACGATAGAGAACGGAAAATCAGCAACATTTTTTTTGCCTTTTTTTTTTAATCCGAGCTGTGGTACAGTCGGTTCGTCCCTCACCTCACTGATTGTACAAAGATACCTTCCAAATATGGAGTAAATTTACCTGAAGCGGTGGGCGGTGTAAAGTTGCTTTTGTGTCTGTGTGTGGGAGCTCCGTGGGTTAGCGTGTTGGGATATAAATCCTGGCCACCCGAGTTCGATTCCCGCTCACGGCCGAGAACAGTGAGGATTTTCTGAACCGGTCCTGGGCCTCCCCTAGGTCGACTCAGCCTCAAAAGCGCATCTGGTACCGAGTGGTCGTGGACACACCTACCACCACTCGATATACAAACATACACCGATGACACTACTCAGATTAACAAAAAAACCCCGCCGTGTGCCAGTATCACAAATGCATTATCCACGAATTACAACCTTGTTAAATGAGATCTGCACGGTCCTGCATGTTTTTAATGGTCCTCAGAGAGCACATGTTGTTTTGTATCCGATGGTATCATCCAGTCCAGCGCAACACATGCCCGAGCAAACAGGCTGTACTCATCTGAGTGCTTAAAGATGTAGGATGACCCCCATCTGAAATCACTGCCTCGCCACCATGTGATCTTGCCAGAAGTGCACAGTGAAATCAGATGGAGGCATCGTGCTTGTGGTGAAGGGGGCGGAACGGTGGTGTAGCAGTGAGTAGCGCTGCAGCCTCGCATCAAGAAGTACCCCGGTTCGAATCCCGGCTCGGGTGCCTTTCTGTGTGGAGTTTGCATGTTCTCCACGTGTCTGCGTGGGTTTTCGCCGGGGTCACCGGTTTCCTCCCACAGTCCAAAGACATGCTGCTGTTCAGCAGTTTGGACAAATCCAGTCACATTGTGTGGGTGTATTTTAGTTTTAGGGAAAAAAAAATGGAGAACCTAGAAGAAACCCATGCAGAAATTGGGGAGAACGTCCAAACTCCATTCAAATCGGTGCAAGCGTCGAGACTCGCACCGGCTGCGGCCCCTGCCACCCGTCTACACTGTATGCGTTTACATAAGATACATAGGTAACCCGAATCAGCAGAGGCTCCGTAACACACACGTGGCAGGGCTTAATAATAAAACACTGCAGACGCACGAAGCTGCCGCCCCTGGGCGCACGGTGACGCAAACGCACCAGCGTAAACAAACTGACATCAAACGGAACAGCTCGCTGCTCATCCCCGCAGCTACGCAGCTCTCGTTGAGTAGCGCTGCCGCCTCACAGCAAGATGTGCTGCGTTCGATTCCCAGCTCGGGTGCCTTTCTGTGTGGAGTTTGCATATTCTCTCCCCGTGTCCGCGTGGGTTTTTGCCACTCCGGTTTCCTCCCACATGTCAATGACATGCTGCTGCGTCGGTTTATTGTCCTGTCTAAATTTCCACCGGTGCCCAGATATATTGTAACTTGCTTAACCCCCCCCCTCCGCCTCCCCACTGGACAACGGTTAAAAAAGCTACATGGGCTCAACGGTTCCTTTCAGATTAAATTCAAATTGCCTGACCGATTCTACTCACCGGACCTGGACTTACAGCGTTCGGACACAGGCACGCGAAACACACGTGTGAGTTTCGCCCGAGGGACAGCGTCTGTACCTGTCGCGGAGCCGCGCGTGTGCACGCCGAGACAAGCCGCGGAGGCGCTCGCAGTGCGATTCACGACCCTGTCACCGCATCGCGGGGACGACACGGGGACACAAATCAATCGGACGTGTCGCCTGCCCGCCCCCTTCCTTCATGGAACAGCGCGGGAAGTGGCAGGGTGCGGGACGGCAGCAATGTGAAATATTCGGTAACATTTGTGTTTAGAGTAGAGCACCGTCCATTTCTCCAGCCACGGGAGAGAGAGACAGAGAGAGAGAGAGTCGGTTCCATGGGTTTGGAGGCGATGCTTTGCCGGGGATCGTTGGCGGTGGCGCTGCGCTCGGAATAGCGGCCGCGACAGGTTCACCGCGGTCCCCTGGCCACTCAAACGACGGGGAACGTGAGACGCTCTCTAGAATTATACTCTCATCTCGTTGTCAGAAACCGCTTCGTCCTGTACAGGGTCGCGGTGAGCCGGAGGCTATCCCAGGCAGACACAGGGCGCAAAGCAGGGCTTTACCCAGGATGGATGCCAGTCCATCACAGAGAACATGCAAACTCCACACAGAAACGTACCCAAGCCGGGATTCGAACCAAGGGTCTTCTTGCTGTGAGGTGGCAGCACTACTCACCGCGCCGCCGTGCCGCCCGTATATTGATCATGAACATTACAATTTTCGGAAATTCATTTCCAACGATTATGGTTTCATAAAGACAAAGATCACCCGTATAGCCTTAACAGACTGTAGTGTCAAGTGCCGGTAGCGTGCACCTATGAAGGTCGACGCGGCACACAAGGAGGTGGGTGACGAACACCACACCCGGCCACCTTTAATCTCCCTAGTGACGATGTTTATACACCGCACTAGGTACTCATTCGAGGTTGAGTCGACCTATGGTTGTATACCACCAGTTGCATCATCATACGAATCACGAAGCACCCGAAATGTGCGGAAATATAATCTACAAACTTCTCCCTTTTCACGGCATCCTCGCTCAAAATAAAATAATTACAATTGGCGTTCGCGCCATTCAGATAACACCAAGGCTATCACCGCACGAAGGCGCCAATGTTGTGCTTCGTAAGCTGAAACAACCCCGAGGTCACGGCACCCATCCGTGGCACCCATCCAACCCGCCACCCACAGATAAAGCCCCTCTCGCTGTGGGCGCTCTCGCTCCCTCTCGAGATATGGGGGAAAAAGCTTTAGTGGCGGCTGCCCCACGTTTTTGGAACAATTTTGCCATGAGCTTGAAGCTACAGTCACTACCTTGTATGCGCAACCTTAGATCCCAATAAGAATGACAATTTCTGCCTAGCTGCGATTGCAAATATTGATTTGTGTTGGAAATGAAAATGTTGCGCTTGTTCCCTCTCAATGTGCAATAAGCTACCGAAACTGTATTCGCATCGCAATGTTTAACTGTATTTATTTGGTCAATTATGTGCAATGCTGCGTGTAACTGGTAATTATTTGTTTGTTTTTTGTTTGGTTCCTTTGTTAGTTTTATATTTGTCTTTATTTCTATCATTTCGCGTGCTTGCTGCGTCGCAGGAATCCCGTGAAGAGCTTGCAAGCTCACTGGGTATTTTTCTGCTGTAACAATAAACATTTATCTATCCACCTTTCTCTCTCTGTGGCCGCTCTAGCTCCGTCTCGGTGGCCTACAGGCTGTTTTTGCGGCGCATGAACAAACTGGGAGGCTGACACGCTGAGCAGCTGCAGCATTCCTCAATGAGAGGTGCTTCATCTCCCCTCGCATTTACGGCTGCCTTTGACCCTGCTCGCTGAACTTGGCTGCTTTTCATCACGTCGCCTCCACACGCATCGCGTCTCTTCCCTCTGTTCCTCCTGCCATCCATCCATCCACTGTCAGAAACCGCTTAATCCTCTACAGGGTTGCGGTGAGCCGGAGCCTATCCCAGAAGACACAGGGCGCAAGGCGGGGCTATACGCTGGATAAGACGCCAAGCCATCACAGGGCACCGGCAGCAATTTAGTCAGCAAACCAATTAACCTATGCAGCACCATGTCTTTAGACTGTGGGAGGAAATCGGAGTGCTCGGCAAAAACCCACGCGGACACGGGGAGAACATGCAAACGCCACACAGAAAGGCCCCCGAGCATAACGCCTGATGATTGGAAGCATTACGTCTGACGATGCTTCCAACGTGCGAGGCGAAACGTCGCGATGGAGAGAGGGAGGTCGCTCGACACGGCTGTCCCGAAAGAACAGCTCTGAAGAGCAACCATCAAATCGTCGATTCTCTGAAAGTGCTTGTGGCCGCGGTCTTGTTCTCAGTTCAGGAATATTTTGAGCAGAACCGAGCGCCGGCAGGCGCCTCTCAACTCACGCCATTTGTCAGCACAAACAAAACGTCTCCACACACAAGCAAAACAAAAAGCCCTCGGCGTAAAATAAACATTGCCGTATTTTACTTGGTACGGCGGCGAGCGAGCGAGCGATATATAAAGCGTGAGGTGGTGGGCCTTGAATACACCCAGGTTTAAATCTTGAACCTGTCTCGCACACTGCTGATGAATGGACCCAGTGTAACTACGATGCCTCGGGTTGAGGCGGCAGCCCGGCTCGCGTGCCGTTCTGTTTCCTCCCACCGTCCAAAGACATGCTGCTGTATAGGTGAATTGGCCTGCGGATCAAATTTCCCCCGGTGACCTGTGATG